>VDFB02222454.1:0-89059 GCA_007258455.2 Sequoia sempervirens | reverse complement strand
CATTGGAAGTTTTTGAGGCTTGTGTCTGCACTATCATATGTAAATTCTAAGTGACAAAGATCAATTGATTCTTGTTTGCTTATTTGGTTATCAATTTTTGAAATTAGAGATTGATACGATGGAAAATACCTTTATTGCACCTTGTTGGTCAAAACTTTTGCATGAGGGCATTGCTAGAATGGTAGTGGCAAGTAAGATCAAGAATTAAACTATATCTCCCAAAATGATGTGCAAAGAATAAGGCCCCAAAAAAATGACTCTCGATCATTTCAAGAAAATAATCCTTCATTCTTTTAAGCCATCACATGTGGCAAGCATTAAGACATGTTTCACAACCTTTCCTAGCTTTTAGCCATGACAGGCGTGTATGCAAATTGTGGAAGAGACAAACATGTGAGAGGAGAGGAGAACTAATTTGAGTTATTATATATTTCCTTTTAAAATGTAATTAGAGTACTAGCCTACCAATATTGAGGTGTAATGTTAATTAATAATAATTACTTTGTTTTATTTTATTTTTACTAAAATAATATCAATATTTGAAAAATAATTTATTAATAATATTGATATACACGTACGTCTATATGTGCATACACAAACACATAAATATATATATACACCCATATAAGATGAAAATCCATTTCCAAAAGCATAAGGTTTAGATTTATTTCATCATGCTCGAGGCACAATCCATAAAACTTTAATGGTGTAGGCACACTTTCCATACAATATGTTTAACAAGAATTTTGAGCCACTTTAGGCATGTAATGTCCCCTTTTTATCCCTATGCTTTTCAGTGGCTGGTAGCCTATTTTCAGAGTCCCATAGGCTACTAGAAGTAGTTTTAGGGTTTCCAAGATTCTTGGAGGTTTCTTGTCAATTTTTCAAGGGTTCTTTGCAAGAGTTTGCCAATATGCTTTCTAGGTCTTTCTAGGTTTTTAGAGAGCTTGGGTTGGTAGTCATTGCTATTTTTAGCAGTGTCTATTTTTTAGACTTACTATTTTTAGTAAGTCATGACAACTTCCTAGAATGTGCTCATATGGAGTTCAGAGTCACTATTTTTAACAATATTCTATTTTTAGTAAGTGTTATTTCTAATAGTGGTGTTGGCAGCATTTCAAAGTAGGATTTCCAATTTTAGTAGTATTGGTAGTTTTAGTGTTGAGCCCAACTACTCTTGGCAGTTTGGCTTTCACCATATTTGGAGTTTGAAAAGGAAAAATATAAATTATAACTTAAGTTATTATGTTTATTTTGTATCCCATGCCTAGGAATGAGAACCTTAAGTTGTTTTAAAAAGGGGTCCATGAAGCTGGACACCCAAGCTGAATTAAGTAATTTTAAAAAGTAAATTTGCTCATCCTAAGGTGGACACCTAAGATGGAGGTTTAAAAGTGAAATAAAAATAAAAATAATTTCCCAAAAGGGGCATCCCTTTTGAGAGGGAAAAGTAAATTCAAATTTTTAGGTCTCAAGGTTGTAAAAGGCCCTCACTCGCTCTCGTTTGGATATATTGAATTTGATATAACAAAGTGTTGTCAAAATGCAGAATAATCTCCTTGGGATTTGAGGACGAAACCCCTCCAATTCAACTTTAGCTTTGAGATTGAAAGATATCTCCTAGTTGAACAAAGTTGTAGCTCCATTTCAAGGGTTGTAGTTGAGCTTATACTAGTGATGGTTTTCTTGTTTTCTTTAGTTTTGAGTTATTATGATATATTATAGTTTGGATTTGGTGTGTTTACTCTTCTTGCAGCATTTGAGACCCCTTTTGGAGAGTTTATCAAGTTTTGGTTGTTGGTTTGCACCTACTTAACCCACATTTTGGTTTGCGTTGAAGAGAGAAGTCGAAGACTTTTTGTGGGTATTGGTTCTCTATTCTTCTCATCCTTGGGCACCCCTATGCTTGAGATTTCATGATTTTAGGTTGTGTAATTTTTAAATGTTGGTAGACCTACTTAGGGAGTCATACCACTTGTTGGAAGTGCATTAGGATTCGTGCCAACGTTATTCAATGTTGTTTGTGGTGGCTTGTTGTCTTGGCTTGGATGCCTAGCCGTGTTGGACCTTTTGCAAGTGATTTGAGGAAGTTTTGATGAGTATTGGAGGATTTATGATGTTTTGAGGTTGTTGATTTGAGTTTTAGGCTTGTTGTTCTTGCATATCAAACATTTGTTCTAATTTTCATACCTATTGCAGCTTCCAGTTTATCTGTCTATTGACCTCTAATGGACTTGTTATGAGGTATAATTGTTCTATTTTGTCGGGGTGCTTACATATTTGCATTCTATCATCTTGGGAGGGTGTTATACTTCACTTTTCCATCATTTACCTATCATAGTAGCAGTATGTAATTATCTGATTTGTTTATGGTGAGCTCATTATAACACCATCGGTAGTACCGTCAGTGAATGCTCTTGTATTTGCTTATTACTGACCCCACTGAACAAGTGGTTTCTCTCACTGAAAGGTGGTTGAGCCTTTTGATTATTGTACTTCACTCCTACTAAATTGTTTGGATATGGTGTTGTACACCATTATATAATTTGATTTATTAGAATATTGCAATTAAACAATTATTTAGTTGTGATGCGCCTAGAAGGTGTGGTTAATCACACTGGGTAATTATTTGGGGGCCACTTTGTGTTGTATTGAAACATTGTATTATTATTATTTAATGTGTGGGAGACATGTTATAATAATTTAATATTGAGGAAATATTAAATAAAATGAAAACTTAGTAACCAAAATTAAATAAGGGTTTAGTGGTTTTGTATTCACATGGTTTTATCTTATCACTTGGTTGTATTTGTGTGAGCTTGAGTCTATAAAACAAGCACATATTTAGTGGTTAAGGTTGGCTGGGTGAGTGGGCTATCATTATTGAGTCTTTTTGAGGAGTGCATATGTGAAGCATGGCATGGGATGTGTGGATTCATGCTTGGACACAGGAGGATGCATTGAGAGGCTTGATGCTTCAGAGGTATTCATTGTAACTTGTTTTTTTTATTGTTGAATAATAAGATGAAGTATGGATGCTTTTTAAGGCTCGGTTTTTCCCTCATGAGGGTTTTCCCAGGGTATATCTTGTGTTATCTTGTGGCTTGTCTATTCGATCTATGCATTTGGTTACTTGTATGCATGTTTATTTATCATGGGGTTATGTAGGAAATGGATTAAGATTGTGGGTTGAATGCGTTATTTCCTAACAAGTGGTGTAAGAGCTTTCATGGTTGATGGGTTTTTATTATAACTCTTGTTTCTAGAGATTTTGCAAAGTTGAATCCATGGACATGCATGAAAAATTTGAGGCATTGCAAGATATGGAATGCATGTTGCAAGTGTTTGTTTGAAGATTTGAGCTTTTAGGTTGTCAAGATTTGTTGGGTTTATTGCAAATCTGAAACTTTCAAAATTTGGGTCAAAGAGGGTTTCTTGATTTGAGTTTTCATATGAGGGTTTTGTAGGGGAAATTTCATGGATGACCTCTTGAGACAAAATTGACCTCACCATTGGATCCAAGAGGCATGAGACATGAAAAATGACAATTTTTTTCCTATTTGGAGAAGTTGAAAAAAAGAGGCAATTTTTTTTTTAGCCATACGGTCGTACAATCTCCAATTTCGGCAAAAAAATATTTTAAAATAAAATTAAAATTGGGCTTTTAAAAAAATTACCCTACAATTAAAAATTTATTCTAAAAATTATTAAATGAAAAATCATTTGAAAAAATAAAATAAAAATATTAAATCAGATTTTAAAAGGGGGTCGAGTACGGAGGTATAAGGGATTGAGAAATTTTTTGAAAATTAAAAATTAAATTGAATTTGATGCCCATTTGGAATTAGCCACCAGTCGGCCACCACCGTCGGCAGGTTGCCGGTGGGCCACCCATCCACCACCGAAGCACCACCACAACAGGCCTAATTGGGCAAAATATAGTAGTTTTTTTCAAACTTGCATAACCTTTTTTCAAGATGTCAATTTTTTAAATTCTTATACTTGTTGGAAAGGTAGTTTTGAGCACTACACAGTGGTACATGTTTGATTTCCTGATTTTTCTATTTTGACCAATTTTTGGAACTCGGAAGCCAGATGTTCTTCGTTTCATGATTTTGGTCATAAATTTTGCATACGAAATTGGATTTTTTATTTCAAATAGGCGTTGGAGAGCATGTGCAGCGTACTACACAATGGATTAGTTAGATTACCAGTTTGTAGTGCAAGATGAGTTTGGTAATTGTTTGATCACTTGTAGGAGCTTGAGATTTAGGGTGTGATTGTGTGAGCATCCAAATGAGTCAAGAGGCGAAACCTTGATGGGGTACATGTTTGTATATGATATTTATGATGGTACAACAAATTATCAGTTTGGTGCTTCCTAGTATAGATTTATAGGTTTTTTTTAGAGTTGGACTTTGATGGTGATAGGTACACATGCTATCTTTTGTTTTGAGGATATGGTTTGACACGAGTGAAGACTTGGAGTCTTGTATGGGTGATAGTTGAGTGTAGGTACAAAGTTGGCTATGATTATGGTGTCATGGATATGTAGGTACATTTATGCATTGACACGACATGATCATATATGTGGTTGTTTGGTGGTGATTTGGTTTGGTGTTAGGAGGTTGTTTCTATCTCTTTGATGCTTGATTAGTTCCTTGACTATGGTTACTCATTTGTGGACATGTTTGGAAAATTAGATATATGTTTGATTTGGTGTTTGAGTCTTGATGTCTACATGATTATCTTCTTTGATATCTTGGTTTGCAGGTTACTAGTGTGATGATGATTTCGCATGTTTCAGTGATTGGATCTACAAGTTATGTGGTTGGTAGGTGTATGCAGCCTATTGATTGTAGTGGGATGACTCAGATGTGAAGTGTCTATATCCACCAGGTTTGATTCATTGTTGTTGCAGACCTTGTTAGTTGGCCTTGTATGTGGTCATTTGTGCATTGTTATATTGTTTTGGGATGAGAGGATGGATGGTTAGAGTACTTGATTAATTAGTTGATGGGACTTGTAGCATGCGGTTTGATCATGATGTCCTGATAACTTGGTACATTCATTGGTTATACACTTTCAGTGGGAGATTTTGATAGTGATGATTTGGCGGTGTTGGATTGGTTCTTGATGGTTTGATGGTGGTTGTATGTATCTTCTTGGCTTGGAGATCTTGGTTTCACTTGATGTTACTGACATTTCAGTTGTGTGTGTAGACTTAGATGATCTTCATGGAGGAGATAGTTGTCACAATGCCATGTGTAGGTCTATATCACAGTTTAGTGGGAGTTGTTGGTAGTGACGTGGTTGCATTATTGGTGATGGTTATCTTCATGTGGTTGGAGATGTGGTTTCTTGGTTTAGAGTGTGATTTTTATTATGTCATGATATACTCGTGATTCTAGATTAGAGTTCAGCATGTTACATGGTCTCTTGATACCAGGATGTATGTATTGTTGCATGTGATCTCCTTGGAGGAGATGGTTAGATTGTGATGCCATGATAGGTTCTTGATTTTGCGGTTGGATCTTTGACATTGATCTTGGTGGTTCTCTTCGTATTGACTAAATTGATCATTTTCTTGATTACTTCATGATAGTGCAATGTTGCATTTTGAGTTTAGCATGTATTGTTCGGTTGGAGGTGCTCATGGATACTTGGAGACATAGGTGAGGCTGGAGTTCTCGTTTGATTAGAGATATTTTCTTGAGACAGTTACTCTTTGGAGGTTTTAGCAAAAATACCAACGATCTTTCACCTGGATATGGATGTGAGTTCATGATGGAGCTATAGAAGAGATTATTCTTAGAGTGAATCATGACGACTTGGTTATCTTGGAGGAGCATTGTCATTCCCCACTCTTGGTCTACTCAACGGTTTATCATTTGAGAGGTATTTTCCCATTATTTCTTTCAGATGTGTTATGTTTCATGCTTTGATTTCTCATGGGATTGAGTAGAGTCATGGTGATTGATTTTGGAGGCTCATTTGAGAATTGTTTAGTATGAGTTTATATTGCTTTATATTTCATGGATATGGATCTTGAGCTATGGATAATTACTTTTGGATGATTCATTTTGAGAGATGTTTTGCATGGTTATCTCCTTGTGCATTTAAGTTTATGATATCATTTATTGATGAGGAGTTTAGAAGATGTTTTATGGGTTGATTTCCTGATTTAGGAATGGATACTTTGAGTTTGATCTTCTTGGTTAGAGAGGCTTACATCCATGTTTTCATTATTACATGATTCATATGTTGTGTTTGATCTACGAGATTGAATGTTATTTTGGGTGTTGTTGAGGCATTGGTAGAAGGACATGTTATGGTTTACAAGTTTTCTCTCTTCATGGTTCCTTCCAAGAGGTTCATGTTCATGTGATTTGGGAGGATGGTGACAACTTGTTGTGAGAGATTATGCAACTATTTGGGTTGCATGTGTGGATCATTTTTATTGTTCTTGTTACTTCATTGTTGATCACACCTTGATATAGTGTTGATTGGTAGACTTGATATGCTTTGACATTACCCATACAGTGGAAGTTCCTCTATATGTATGTTCTTTATTGACAGGTTTGATACATGGAGCTTGTGATTGCAGTTTATGGGTTGCATATGTTGTTGGCATGAGTTTACTGATGTTGTTGATACCTAAGAGGTATGGATGGTTTGATGTATTAGCATGTGTTGTGGATGTTATTTTCAATCACATGTGGGTTGTTTACTTGACATCAACTTGGTTAGAGCCTTTGTTATCACTTGGATTTGATGCTAGTGTTCTTGGATTGGTGTATCTTCACCTTGGCATGTTCCTTTTCTTCCATAGGTTGCACATTAGAGGATTTCTTTCTTGAGATGGTGGTCACTTTGTTCTTATTGTAGGTATCTTGATGGAGCACAAGAGCATGTTGGAGATTCATGTGGTTTCATGTATGGCTATGATGATGTATTTCATTGCTTGATCACTTATGCAATGTATACAACAAATGGGAGAATGTTGGGATATGGTGTTGTACACCATTGCATAATTTGATATATTAGAATGTTGTAATTAAATAATTATATAGTTGTGATGCACCTAGAAGGTGTCGTTAATTGCACTAGGTAATTATTTGGGGGCCACTTTATGTTGTATTGTAACATTGTATTATTATTTAATGTGTGGGAGACATGTGATAATAATTTAATATTGGGAAAATATTAAATAAAGTGAAAACTTCGTACCCAATATTAAATAAGGAATTAGTAGTTTTTTATTCACATGGTTTTGTGGTACATGGTTTTATCTTACCACTTGTATTTGTGTGAGTTTGAGTCTATAAAACAAGCACATGTTTAGTGGTTAAGGTTGGCTGGGTGAGTGGGTTGTCACTAATGAGTCTTTTTGAGGAGTGCATATGTGAAGCATGGCATGGGATGTGTGAATTCATGCTTGGAAACATGAGGATGCATTGAGAGGCTTGATGCTTTAGAGGTATTCATTGTAACTCTTGTTTTCTTTATTATTGAATAATAAGATGGAGTATGGAAGCTTTTGGAGGCTAGGTTTTTCCCTCATGAGGGTTTTCCTAGGGTATATCTTGTGTTATCTTGTGGCTTGTCTATTTGATCTATGCATTATGGTTACTTGTATGCATGTTTATCTCTCATGGGGTTATGTAGGAAATGGATTAAGATTGTGGGTTTAATGCATTATTTCCTAACATAAATAAGTGGTCGAGTTTTCGTTTCATTTTTTGTAGCCTGTTGAAAAGTGGAAGTGGTTGGCTATGCCGCCAAGTGTTTTACTTTAATTTACTTTCTTGTAGCCTATTGAAAAGTGGAAGTGCCTAGCTTTGCCACCAAGTGCTTTACTTTTCCTATTGGCTAGCTTTCTACTAATAAATTTACTTTTTTACTTCCAACATTATTATTACATTCAGATCCCCTTACACCATATGCTCTCACCTTGCCCTCTTTGGGAACTGGGTAATCATAAAGTGAAGGGTTGCTTATAGTTGTCTAACATTGCATTTTGGGATAATGCTAACAAGTGCAAGTTGTGAAGTTTTTGGATAAAATAAGGGTGGGAGATCTTACAATGGTATCAAAGTTACACTTCTTGCCAGCCTATTGGAACATCAATAAAATTTCTAGTTATGACAATGGATTTCGACAGAGTTCAAAAACATATCAAGAGGCAATATGAACAAGAGGCTTCCCAACTCTTCGAGGTGTATCAAAACATGCGAGATGGGTTTAGAGACATGGTTTCTTTTGAATCTTTCCTAGGTTGTGTTGTAATATTGAAACTTGGAAAGATGGGCTTGGTACATCAGAAGAACAATGAAAGAAAAATCAGAACTTGTCATTTTGAAGAAGGGCCAGAAAAAGAAGTAGTTCTTATTTGTGGTTTGTAGCCCACAAGTAATCATGAGGAAGACAAAAATCAATCAACAAGCATTGATGATGGGACTGTAAATCTTAGAGGAAATGAAGGTACAAGAAAGGAGCACATGACACTTCAAGATGATTGCGAGATTGAAGAAGAGTCACCTATCGAAACTATGAATAAAAACACATGAAGTTTGAGTAAGTTGTTGCCATGGAATTTGACAAACCATCAATGATGGACTAGCTTCAAGGAGATATGAGTTCATTGATTATTCCTTTAAGGGAACCTAGTATTGATTCATCACCCTTACCTTGTCTTGGAAAGGAATCAAATGGTGGCTTGGTTGACGATGAATTGGATGTTATTCACACATATGAGAGAAGTCCAAAATATCCAATATATGGTGAACAAATAGGTTTGGTTAGGACTAATTTGACATTGCAAGATATGGAGATGAATAACTATCACAATGCTAGTATTAGGAAGTTGAAGAGTGACTTATTCATAGGGGCATTCAATCATGAAGAGTACAGTGATCACATTTACCTTGAGCGAAGCAATCAACCCCTTAACACATGGGACCCAAGTGTGTTAGCACCTACGCATAATGAAGATCCTATGTGGGATGAATTCCCCTTTGACCCAAATGATGTTCAAAACTCAGAACACAATGTAAGCTATGAGATTGTCAATAGTGAAGAAGATGTCTTTAATGAATAAACTTGTATGGTGAAGCTCCAGAATGATTCTTTTGAGAAGATCACAACCACTAATGAAGAGTTTAATGATGTTCTTGAACACAAATCTGATTCAATAATGCATGGAGTTGATTATAAGCAAAGGTTTAGTGAACTTGTTGAGTTTGATCCTCATCCTGGTGTTGAGCAATGTCATCAAGTGGGTGATGATGGACATGAGTCTAGGGACAACCATGGAGTCATTGATGTCAAGAATGAAAGTTCCAATTTTGACATACAGTCTATCAGTAGTTCACCATCCTTGCATACTCATGAGTGGAAAGGATAAATTCTTGGTGTCTGTTGAAGATGAACTACAAGCTCTATCCATATTTGACCACACACATAGTTTGATTGAAGAACTTTATTGGAAGGCTCAGGTTGAAGAGAGACAGGAAGGAATTAGGGATGGAGTCACTCTCCCTAATCTACAACTTTCAAAGACTCTTTGGGGACAATGAAATCAAAGTATTTACACTTGATTAGAGATCAAGATTTTTCCTTCAAAATTGCGAAGAAGACCATTAATACATACCAAAGTAGAGAGAGGAAGGTTGATGAGCTTACTCTTGAGCTTGAATAAAAAAAGATATCTTAGAAAATACTCAGATGGCACAAATGGAGGTAGAAGATCAACTAGCTAATTTCAAACATCTTAGGGAGCAAGAGAATGAACGAAGAGCTGAAGAAATCAAGCAAGCAATTGATGAGCTTGATAGTCTTCAAGAGGAGTTTGATTTAGAGCGCTTCCCAAAGAAATTAGAAGTTGCACATGTGTAGATTTGGATCAACAAGTTGGAATTAAGCAAGTGGAAAAGGATTACTTTCAAACTCTTGATAATCCTCACTTTGAAGTGGGTGTTGAGTCAATTTATGATAATCCACTCTTTGTGATGGAAGATGAAACATCTAGTGTAGTTCCCAAGCATGAGATAGAGTGTGTTTTGTTGCTTATAGTTGATTTGAGATCAAATCAAGAGGATGTAACAAACCTTGAAAATGGTAATCTTTAAAACTTGCTTGACAATGAATGCATCAGTGAGGTTGAAGATGGAGTGTCCACATGGGATGTGTTGAAACATGGAGGTTACATCATGCCCAACCTTGAGAAGTTTCCAAAAAGTGACTTTGAGCTTGCTGGAATTTTTAGAACAGTAGAAGATAATGCAAATTAAGAATTTATTTGGCCTAAGGGAGTGAAAAGACAAGGGCCTAAACATGATTTCCACTCTCTTGATGATCTATCTCTCAGATTAGCAATTGTTTTGACATATGCTAATCCTTCTTTGGGATGAAGTAGGGAGACACCTATTGCTCTTAGCTCCTTGGGTGGTGATGCTCTCATGATAGACTTGCAAACATAAGCTAAAGGAGTCATAATCTTCCATGGGAAATAGGAGGATGAGTTTATGATGGGTGTAATATGGTATGCCTTGGGGGAGAAAATTGTTTATGGCTCTTGGGTGTTTTGCATGAGAGACATTTTTGGGGAGAAGATGCTTTTTGATGAGGCACACATTCCTTAGACTTATTTGGGATCCTGGAGTCATGGTGAGTTTATTTCTGAATCAATCAGTGCATGGCTTGCGATTGCTTGAGGACAAGTGATCTCAGGGGGGTGGGGGGGATTGTAATGTCCCCTTTTTAGCCCTATGCTTTTTAGTGGTCGATAGCCTATTTTCAGAGCCTCGTAGGCTACTCGAAGGCAATTTTAGGGTTTCCAAGAATCTTGGAGGTTTCTTGTCAGTTTTTCAAGGGTTATTGTAGGAGTTTGCCAACATGCTTTTTGGATCTTCTTGGGTTTTTCAGAGAGCTTTGGTGGGCAACCAGTGCTATTTTTTGGTAGTGTTTATTTTTAGACTTACTATTTTTAGTAAATCATAACGACTTCCCAAAATGTGCTCATATGGAGTTTGGAGTCACTTGTTATTTTTAGTAGTATGTTATTTTTAGTAAGTGTTATGTATGGATGTGGTGTTGGTAGCATTTTAGAGTAGGGTTTCTAGTTTTAGCAATATTGGAAATTTTAGTGTTGAGTCTAGCTACTCTTAGTAGTTTGGCTTCTACCATATTTGGAGTTCAAAAAGGAAAACTGTAAATTATAACTTAAGTTATTATGTTACTTTTGTACCCCACGCCTATGAATGAGAACCTTAAGTTGTTTTAAAAAATGGGGCCATGAAGTTGGATGCCCAAGTTGATGAATTAAGTAATTTTAAAAGGTAAATTTGCTCATTCTAAGGTGGACACCTAAGATGGAGGTTTAAAAGTGAAATTAAGATAAAATATCATTTCCCAAAAGGGGTGTTCCTTTTAAGAGGGAAAAGTAAATTCAAATTTTTGGGTCTCAAGGTTATAAAAGGCCCTCACTTGCTCTCATTTGGATGTGCTAAATTTGATATAACAAAGTGATGTTGAAATGCAAATTGATCTCCTTGGGCTTTGAGGACGAAACCCCTCCAAGTCAACTTTAGTTTTGAGGTTGAAAGATATCTCCTAGCTGAACAGAGTTGTAGCTCCATTTCAGGGGTTGCGGTTGAGCTTATATTGGTGATGGCTTTCGTATTTTCTTCAGTTTTGAGTTATTATGATGTCTTCTAATTTGGCTTTGGTGTGTTTACTCTTCTTGCAACATTTGAAACCCCTTTGGGAGATTTTATCAGATTTTGGTGTTGTTGGTTTGCACCAAGCTAACCCACCTGTTGGTTCATGTTGAACAGAGAAGTTGAAGACTTTTTGTGGGCATTGGTTCCTTATTCTCCTCATCCTTGGGCACGGGGTATGCCTAAGATTTCATGATTTTAGGTGGTGTGTGTGATTTTTAAATGTTAGTTGACCTACTTAGGGAGTCGTACGACCTATTGGAAGTACATTGGGATTTGTGTCAGCGTTATTGAGTGTTGTTTGTGGTGGCTTGTTGTCTTGGCTTGGACGCTTAGTAGTGTTGGACCTTTTGCAAGTGATTTGAGGAAGTTCTTATGAGTGTTGGAGGAGTTATGATGTTTTGAGGTTGTTGATTTGAGTCCCAGGCCTGTTCTTGCATATCAGACCTTTGTTCTAATTTTTAGACCTATTGCAACTTCTAGTTTATTCGTCTATTGATCTCTGATGGGCTTGTTATGAGGTATACTTGTTCTATTTTGTTGGGGTTCTTACATGTTTACATTCTATCATCTTGGGAGGGTGTTATACTTCACTTCATCATTTACCCCTCATAGCAGCAGTATGTAATGATCCGATTTTTTTATGGCGAGCTCATTGTAATACCATCAGTAGTACCATTGGTGAATGCTCTTGTATTTGCTTATTAATGACCCCACTGAACAAGTGGTTGCTCCCACTGAAAGGTGGTTGAGCCTTTTGATTATTGTACTTCACTCCCATTGAATAAGTGGTTGATTTTTCCTTTCATTTCTTGTAGCCTGCTAAAAAGTGGAAGTGGTTGGCTATGCTGCCAAGTGCTTTACTTTAGTTTACTTTCTTGTAGCCCACTGAAAAGTGGAAGTGGCTGACTTTGTCACCAAGTGCTTCATTTTCCCTATTGATTGGCTTGTCGTCAATAGCTTTACTTGTTTACTTCCAACATTATTATTACATTCAAATCCCTTTACAGCGTACACTCTCACCTTGCCCTCTCTGGGAACTGGGTGATCAGAAAGTGGAGTGTTGCTTATAGTTGTCTATAAACATTGCATTTTGGGTTAACGCTAATGGGTGCAAGTTGTGAAGTTTTTGGAAAAAATAAGGGTGGAATCTTACGAGGAAATATTTATATACCATGTGATTATAATAATGAAATTTACATTCACATGTTGATTCCCATTAGTTTGGGGTCCATTTTGGTGGAATATTAAAATACAAGTATTTATCACAAAAGTAGCACAATCTTGTGTTGAGTTTGGTTCATGACTCAATGTAGGCAAAAGCTCTCCAATTTATTTAATTAGCCTAGAATTATATTTAAGGAGATCATATTCTCATGTAATTTTATCATCAACTTTGGTTAAGGTTCCAATAAATTTGGACATAAAACATTAACCATGGTTTCAATAGTGCTTTCTTTAAGGAACAATGAATCCTTTCATAAGAAAAAAGGTATAAAAGACATCAAATCATTATTCAATAAGTTATGTTAATTATCCTGTGTTCAATGAAGGCAAGTGTTTTCCTCTGTGATTCATCCTGTTAAGGCAACATTTCAAATATCATGTCCATTAATCTTTCCAATTATTGTAGTCGATAATATAATAATCTAGTGATTAAACTTGGCTAATTAAACGAGATGTGACAATTCAAATGAGAGTTATACATGTTGTGTAGATTCCTAGTGGATATCACTTGCACGATTTGCATATTATTATTATTTTTTATCAGTAATAATATTTTATTTTATTGAAACCAGGATTTGACCTGCCCTGAAATAGGGATGGTGACATAGGGCACCATCTCCCCAAGGAAAGGAATCTAGCAAATAATAAATTTCAGAAAACACCTTACGCCCCCAAACAGACTACAAACTTTCAAATTTGTCCTTTACATTTGGTTCCTCCCTTGGTCTGTGATCGGAGGACCATGCCAAAGGTTTCTTTTTTCCCTTTCTTTTCTCTCTTCCCCTTCACTATTTTCCATCCTTCCTCCATCCTTGCAGCTTTCTTCTGCCAATCCATGGATGTGTCGTGTTGTAACCCCGCCTCCTCAAGAGCCCCGAAGACAACATGTTTACCTTGACCCTTTGTATTTCCCATCACCTTTTCCTTACCCTGGTCTCTCGCCGACCCTGATTTTTCCCTACACTATGGGGTTTTAGCGCCCCCTTGACTTTGTTCAACCAAAGCTTCATCCACCTTTGCCACCTCAACATCCCTCGTAGTAGGCCCCTCTGTAATTCCTGTCCCTTTAGCCTGCACTAGGGCCCCATTTGGCTACTGTGGTTCTGAGTTACTCACAGCCTGAGAATAGCTCTTGCCTTGCCCTTCCTTCTGCTTGCCTTATTTCTCCACCACGTAATGACGGTGTGACACATCCTTCCACCAAGTCGTTGGTTTGGGCACCCTGGGCTTTGCACATTATGCAGCCTTATGTCTAGTCTAGGAGCATCTTTTGCAATGGAAAGAAACACCTTCATAGTCTAGGGGTTGCTTCCAGCAACCTTTAGAGGTGTTGATCGAAATCTCTTCTGGGAGAGTTTTTGTAACTTCCATTTCCACTAAAATTTGGGCATATGTGGAGTGCATAAGATTTGAAGAATCATCATCAATCATCAGAAAGTTCCCTAATGAGTTCCTTATAGCCTCCAAATAGGAGTTGAACTAGAAGTGGAGGAAAGTTTGACAGTCTCACCCATAATGGCACTTTTTCAAATTTCTCTATAATAGGATTAAAATCTGGGTGCCATGGTTTCAGAGACAGGGAAAACTTTTCCTCCCAATTCCAAAAATAGTCACACATAACTCTATTTTTGTCCTTTATAGATTCAAAAACAACTATTAAAAAACCTCTTAAAACTAGGTAGATCTGAATACAACCATCTACCACAGGTTCCCAGTGTTCAGAGATCCATTTGTGGAGGTCACATAAACGGGGCCAAAGACCTCTGAAGTGCCCAATCAAACCTAAAGTTGAGAAGACATTAGCATTGTGATTTACCTCATCTTCAAGCTCAACCTACAAAGAAACTGACGCCCTAGAAACCTTCTCTGTTTTCCCCAACTGAGAACTGTGGATGCCATCATTTTTGTAGCATTCATCCCCCTGATTCACCTCTATTACCCCCACTTTTGAACGCTTCTAGCCACCATCTTCCTGTAGTCCTCCTAAAACATTGTGTCACGCCTGGGTTTCTACTAAAGCGCCCACCCCCACTGAAGCCCTTGCATCCTCTGCCAACGACTCCTCTACCGAAACACTTGCAGGTGCTACCAAAGACTCCATTTTTTTATTTCATCTAGCTTGATTTGCATATTATTTTAATATTGTATCATGCAAGTTAATGAAAATTATTAGAATGTTAACTTGTACCATTTTGTTAGAATTGAGATGTTTATCTTGGTTGATGCTTTAAAAATATTATGGTTGCATTTTTTGAGGTTACAAAAAATCATAGTCAAATTTTAATGGGACAAATTTTCACATGACTATAAGCAAGGGATAAAGAAGGTCAACTAAGTCAACCATTCAAATGGAAGTGGTAAAATAGAGTCATTTTGATTACATGCTAGCATGTTGCCTTCTCTTATAGTGTCATTAATGTGGTGGTTGTATCCAAGCGACTACCCTTGATGTGTCTACAATCCAAGTTGTCCATCTAAGGTGAGATTCATTTCAAGCCAAGATTCATTTCCAGCCACAAATTTGAAAGGTTTTCAATAATATCTAAAGGTGGATACACCTTAGGAGAATTAATTCAACATTCTACACATTGAAATCTTAACAAGGACTTGCTTTGAGACCTCGTGTTCAAGAGTCCAAATTTGAGGATGAAAATCCATAGATGTATTGGAGATTATAGAATGACAACCCTTTGGTTTCAAGGATTAGAGGGTGAAATCCCTTCAGCCTAGTGAGACAATCTCATTTAGAGATGATGATTGAGCTTTCATGGTGGTGAGTTGTAGCAATATTGAGTTTGTGTGACATCACAATTGTCGTGAGTTTTAGTATTGTATTCCCATTTTTTGTTGTGGTTGTGCAACCACAAGTTCTATTATTATTGCAATTATTGTATTATCTATTATTGTAGCAATTTGTAATGTATTTAAGATCCCAGTAATAGGAAGAAAGCTTATGGGATTATTCAACCTTGTTGCTAATATTTGTAATCTAGGTTTTAAGAGAACTAATGTATGTTGTGGAGACATTTTGAATTGTTACTAAATCTTGTTAAAATACATAAAAGTGAAATAGATTTGTTGGGTTGTTACCAGCAAGGTGTAAAATATATTTAGTCACTTATGTTTCTTAGATTAAGACATATATTTTATTCACGGAATACATGATTTGGGTAATTTAGGTTAGGGCATGAATCATCCTTGTAATCTTGTTTTAATAGATTAGAAAAGAAAAAAATCCCTGTCACTATTATAGTTGGGAACTCAACCTACAATACTAGGGTTTGCTAGATCTAGGCATAATATATTAGGGTTTGTTATTATAGGGTTGAATAATGGACTATGAAGCATAATACTAAGTAGTTAGAGTTGTGTAAATATTAATGTAATCTAGGGTTTTTCGAGGTTTGGTTAAATATTTAAGCCAAAATTTAAACAACAAAAAGTAGTTGCATCATTAACTGGTTGGGTCATTTAAATTACCATGACTCAATAGGAAGGAATGGCTAGCACTTACCATGCATGGCATGCTGATAACACACCACCAAAATTAAACAATGATGACAAACATATATCTAATGGTCTAGAAGATAGAGAACACCCTAATGTAGAGGAGGGGAAACTTCCATCCTCCCTTGACTTAGGGAATGATTGTGTTATTGATAAACTAGGCATGCTAAGACATCAAGACTTTGACACAAGATGCAATTGGGTTGCCACTACGATCGCCCCCTCGTTAATGGACAATGATGTTGCATTCATTGACTACAATAGTTCAACACAATAGTTCAAACAAAGTGAACCCAACTTAAGTATCACAAAGGGTGAGCTTTATTTGGATCAAAAAAATGATTTCAACATTATTGTCAACCATTCTTCTTATGCTAAAAGGAAAGAATCACTTCTAATAATCATACAAGGAATTATAGGAATAGGAAATCATACTTGATTAATGACATTTATATTTTACTTTTTATGAATGTACCTAAAACATAAAAGCCATTGCTTTTGCTCACCCCAACATGTGTGTGGTTTCTTTCAACATATGTGCATCAATCATTCATTCATCTCTTCACATACCAACAAAAGATACGAACCATCTTCAAGGTCAAGCTCTATGAAGTTTTCAAGAAAGAATGCATTTCATTCATTATATTTTAATTGATGAAATATGCTTTATTAGACCAAAGTTGTTAGAATATATTGACAACATATTTCATGAAGCATTCTCATACTACAATAAAAGCTCATTTGGTTTATGTGTTATTGTCCTTGTTGGTGACCTAATACAATTGTGTGACATTCCAATTATATTGGGTTGCCATATGATACAAAACTTTGGAGAATATTTCAAAAAGTGGTTACATTGTACATAGTTTTCTGACAACATGGTGATGAACCTACTCAAATCATAATTCACAATCTCCTTAAAAATATAAGAAATATTGAGGCAACACAAATAGATCGAAAACTCGTGTCACACACTAATGACAACCTATCAAACCAAACATATTTTATTCATCCATACATTTGTTTGCAACAAAGGATTTGATTGACACATCACAAAAAGTTGTTAAAATCATTGACCACATTAATAACATGATTCATTGTAGAGAAAAAGGGGCACCATAAATTCATATTTAGATGATGAACAACTACAAATAAAGGTATTATTGTGTGTTGGACAAGTTATGCTAAATACAATTTTGTGGATCATAACTAAACTTATCAATATTGTGCTTGGTGAAGTATTTGCTATTGTGTGCAAAAATGAAAGCAAGTCACCAAATCTACTTCTATCTGTTGTTGTTAACTTTTAACATTACATTCAACTTGCATGGAACAAAAAATAAAATTAATTACTCTAGTAAAATGTGGTGGCCAATAAAAATGACTTGGGCACTAACAATCCATAAAGCACGACGTCTAATTATAAATAGAGCAACAATAGACATTGGAAACATTGATTGTCAAGGACTCACCTTCACAACAATGTCAAGAGTAATAAGTTTGTCAAATCTACCAAAATTCTCTATATTTTCATTATAAAGATATAAACACATGGAAAAAATATGTACATGATCTTGCATAAGCAAGAGGAAGACTATCTCAAAAAAATGTTTATAAAATTCAAACTACTAAATCTATATTCAAAATGATTTTGAATTTCTTGTTCACCTTTAAACTTGTAAAATTACAATGATTTTTTTCAAATTCAATTTTTTTAATTTGTGGATACTTTGGTATATACTATTTTGTTTTAAGAATTGTATCCTACATTAATATAAAGTAAAATAAAATAAACAAAACCCAATAATATAAATGGTTACAAAAAATAGACTTACTGAAAATAGTTTAAGTAAATTGTAGTGACAACATAATTTAGAATATTGAATAGCTTATAATTAATAAAGAAAACAAAAAAAATCAATAAATAAAAGACGATTAATTAATGGATGGTTTAATAAATTCTCATTAACATAAATATATTATATTATGTTGCAACTACTTCTCAATAAACATCATATTCATTTTTACATGGAATTTTGTTCTAATTGTTCTTCTATTACTTCATGATAAAATTTATTATCCTAATTCACACTTTACAAAGAATCCATTTTAATAAATTGCATTTGTTATGTAATGGGTTTCTAGATTTGTTATATAACATTGTAGAATTTTTCATTATTATTTCAAATCATACTCCATGATCCATTATCAAGAAACGCATACCAAGAAACTAGAAATAGAAAGGAAAATAATAGACCAAGCTGACTAAATATAAGAATCCAAATGATGGATCATAGAGTGTGATCCGAAACGTTGAAAAAACATGCACACACTCAAATCCAGAAGCAACATAAATAAATTAAATATAAGAAAGAAAATGGATGACAAAATAACATAACATGAAAAAACTCTATAACATACAATTACAACATCATAAACTATGAAAATCTAATATTACCATATAAATAAACAAAAATATATATACCAAATGTGTTTAACTCTAATAATCAAAAAATTATAGAGTTATTACGTCAGGCAACACTATTGCAATGAGTTTTGTTTTTTCTAGTTTATTAGTTATTAATAAGTTAGCTTTCAACCAATCAAAAACAATATTTTTTTTAAAATATAATAAAATTTAATTTTGTAAAGTTAACTTGTAAAATATTTAACTTTATAAATTAGAAAATTTATTTTTGTAAGGAAAATCAGATGCGGAAACAATTCTCCTAACGTCAATACCTCAGAGAAGAATGCCAATATACTTTTAATTTTTCCAATTACAGTTCAATTAAGATGCACTATGAAGTAAATAACAGAAACAGAGTATTTGACAATCACACAAGAACACCAGATATATGTGGGAAAACCCTTACGGGAGAAAAACCCACCACACCAAGAGAAATCACTTTGTATTACAGTAATGGAGATTACATACAAATGTCATACTTATCTTTCTGGTGTCTATTTACAGTAGCATTCACCATGAACAATCTTGTACAAGAACCTTCAAGTTACAGTCATTACAGATTAAATTACATTTACTGATCATACAACCACCCAGCAATCCGTCGATGCAACCAACCGATCACAATCTGCAATCACCGAGTATATCCATGTTGTTCCATGTCCGTCGAGCTTCCTCACAGAACCGTCACAACGAACAATCTTCCAACTGTTCAGATTCGGCTTCTCCTATTGGTCCACAAGACTCCACATAGGATGGTCAAACAGTCAAAAGAGATTCAAGCTTTGTTGGCATCTCGATGAGACACTAACAGTGTCTCCCCGATGCCCAAAAGCTTCATATCGATGTCGCCAAAAGTTATTGTTATCACCAAGATGTTTCATAGAGCTTACAATTTGTATCGGCTTCAGTTTTCCTTTTGGCAAAACTATCGCTCTCGCCAAGACATCTCAACGAGCCTTCTTTTGTTACACCGAGTTCAGGAGACTATCACTAAGACTTCCTTATGTCGCCAGGACCTCACACTGACATTCTCCACATGTATCGCTATCGCCCAGACTCATCGTTTTCGATGAGACGTTATACCGAAGCTCTGCAAGTCACATAGACTTAAGTGTTCTCATCGGCCAGACAATCGGCTTTCGCCGAGACATCATACCGAGTCACCACGGGTTATACTGAAGTCGTATGTTATACCGAGCTCCAAAGAATAGTCGGCAAGACATATCAATATCACCAAGAGGTTTCTCTGAGATCACACATGTCAACCCCAAAGTCATCAACAGTCGCCAAGACATATCACCTTCGCCGAGAGTTCTTATCGAACACATATATGTTACACCGAAGAGCTCTAATCATCAGTGAGACTCACCAATGTCGCTGGGACTTCATAGCGAGAAACCTTTAGTTATCCCGAAGACTTCAATACATAACATACTGTCGGTCAAAACATTAGCTTTCGCTGGGACTTCACACCGAACAAAGCCTTTCGGCTAAAAGTCTTCCTGATATACGATTGAATGGCCTATCGGCCAGAGATCTTCATAGGCACTAAGAGGTCACACCGAAAGCAACCTGTCACAGTGACATGATTCTTTGGTGAGACAAAAACTAGGTCACAACGACCTATACAAAACATGATGTTCCAAACTGCTAGTCGGCCATACATAAGAACTGTCACACCGACTTGGCTCCAATGGAGGTTTCAGCCTGCGATGATTGAGGCATACTTTTCCAACAATCTCCCACTTGACGAAGATCACACAAGCACCTCCAGAGCACAGCATAACTTACTGAAAAATATGGGCACTAAGGCCCATTGAACTAGCACACCACCTGAACTTGTCTATGCTCACTGGCTTTGTCAATGAATCTACAACATTCTCCAGAGTATCAACCTTTTCCAAATTGACCTTTCCATCCTCCACCATATTTCGTACAAAGTGGTATTGTACATCAATATGTTTCATCATGGCATTGAAAGTTGGATTTTTTGCCAGACAAATTGCACTCTGACTGTCACAAAAAATAGTTATTTCCCCTGCATCAAAACCAATGTTAGAACACAAACGTTTCAACCAAACTGCTTCTTTACAAGCATGAGTAGCTACCATGTATTCAGCCTCCATAGTGGACAAAGCGACTACAGTGTGCCGCTTACTCATCGAACTCACTGCACCACCATTCAACATGAAAATGTATCCACTTGTGGACCTCCTGCTGTCAATGTCCCCTGCCCAATCAGAATCTACATATCCATGAATGTTGAGAGTCCTCTGTGATTCAACCAAGTTCCCATGGTAACACAAAGCAAAATCTAAAGTTCCCTTCAAATATCTAAACACTCTCTTCACAACATCCCAATGTATCCTTCCAGGATTTGCCATAAATCGACTGAGAACTCCCACTGCTTGGGCAATGTCTTGCCTTGTACAGACCATTGCATACATAAGACTGCCAACCGCACTAGCATAGGGTACACTGGTCATGTCCTCCATCTCAGTAGGAGATTTTGGACAGTCCTTAACAGATAGCTTCGTTCCCTGCAAGACTGGAACCACTAGTTCGCAATCATTCATACAAAATCTCTCAAGAACAGTCCTGATATACTTACTCTAACTGAGCCAAAACTTTCTATTCTTCCTGTCCCTGGTTATCTCCATCCCCAGAATATGCCTTGTTGCACCAAGATCTTTCATTTCGAACTTAGCAGACAACTGAGACTTAAGATAAAAAATCATTAGCTTACTATTGCCTATGAACAATATATCATCAACATAGAGAGCAATAACAAGTACTCGATCACTTTCAGCTTTATAATATACGCAGTGATCATATTTTGATCTCACAAATCCTAAAGACAATACAAAAGTATCAAATTTCTGGTACCACATTCTAGGTGACTGCTTTAACCCATATAGAGACTTCTTTAATTTGCATACTAGTTTTTCTTTACCTTTTTCAACAAAGTGCTCAGGCTGGGACATATAGATTTCTTCTTCAAGATCACCATGAAAAAATGTTGTCTTCACATCCATCTGTTCGACCTCTAAGTCATACATTGCTACAAGTGACAAAAAAAATCTGATAGATGTCAGCTTTGCTACAAGAGAAAATATTTCCCCATAATCGATTCCCTCTACCTAGGAATAACCCTTTGCAATTAGTCTCGCCTTGTACTTTTCTACACTGCCATCCAAACCAATTTTCTTCTTAAATACCATTTGCAACCAACAACCTTTATGCCTTTAGGCAAAGGCACCAGACCCCAAGTTTCATTCTTATCTAATGATGCCATCTCTTCATTCATGGCTTCCAACCAAGAGTCTGAATCAGACATTCTAAATGCCTCTTTCACAGTCCTAGGCTCATCAGTGCTAGAAATTAAAGCATAGGCACAAGTACAATCAATCAAAGAGAACCCATACATATCTGGTTGTTTTCTTTCACAGGTTGACCTTCTCACTTGCTAAGGCTGAGGTTCTTCTTCAAAACTTTCAGAACTGCTTGAGCTCTCCTCAGTTTCAGGTACATTTTGAATTTTCAATTCCTCTTTCTCGATGTAGGAGGAATTAATGCTACATCCTTATTGTTTTTTGACTTTGTCTCTGACTGCAGATCCAAAGTGGAAGGTTTCAACTCACAAAATATTACACTTCTGCTGTATACAACCTTCTCTATATCAGGATTCCAAAGCTTGTATCCTTTTTTGACAGCACTATAACCAATAAAAATACATTTGACAGTCGTGTTCTACAGTTTAGATCTTTTCACATCTGGCACATGAGCATATGCCTCACAGCCAAAAACACGAACATGTTTAAGAGAGGGCTTCTTACCAGACCACGCTTCCAAAGGTGTTTTCTCAACAAGAGCATAAATTGGAGAACGATTTATTAGGTAACTTGCAGTAGATACAGCCTTAGCCCAGAATTTCTCCTCCAGGCCAGCACTACTAAGCATACTTCGTGCTCTCTCCATTACTGTCCTATTGAATCTTTCCGCAACTCTATTTTGCTGTGGAGTATAAGGTGTAGTTTTGTGTCTTTTAATTCCATGGTCTTTACAGTATCTTTCAAATTCATCAAAACATAATTCACCGCCATTATCAGTCCTTAAGCATTTTGTTTTTCTACCAGTCTAATTTTCAACAAGATTTTTAAATTCTTTAAACCGACTGAATACTTCTGATTTACTTTTCAGAAAATATGCAAATGCTCTTCTTGAGTAATCATCAATAAACGACACATAGTATTTTGACTTAGACAAAGAAGGAACATCCATTGGACAAAATACATCCGAATGAATATAATCTAGCAAACCAGAAGATTTATGAGGACTGGAATAAAAAGAAACACGATGCTGCTTTCCATATATACAATGCTCACATAATTCAAATTCGAGATTACAATCTTCAAACCCCTCAACCATGTTTTTATTCTTTAAGGTTTTTAAACCTTTTTCTCCTATGTGGCCTAACCTATGATGCTAGAGCATAGTCTTCTCTGCTGGAAGTTTTACTTCCATAGAGTTTATATAATTAGGGATATTTCCCTCTTTATCTCCATGAGTAACTTTTAGTGACTTTCCAGAGACACTGTTACATTGAACAACATGTGCATCCAACTTGTACAGGGTACCAATTCGAGCACCTCTAGCCAGCACCATTGAACCTATAGTCATCTTGCAGCCATTTCCAGAGAACGTGACTTGTACCCCAATATCATTCAGCGTACTGACAGATAGTAAATTTCGTGCCAGATTTAGTATGTGCATAACATCATTAATTCCCTTTACTTTGCCATCAGGAAATTGTATTCTGACTCTTCCACGGCCAACTATCTCCAAAGTTGAATCACTTGCCAAGTACACCTTTCCACCATCGTATTATTCATACTTTGTGAACCAGTCTCTATGAGATGTCATGTGAATCACTTGCCAAGTACACCTTTCCACCATCGTATTATTCATACTTTGTGAACCAGTCTCTATGAGATGTCATGTGGAAAGATGCTCCCGAATCAATCAGTCAGACATCATCTGATGCCTGAGTAGCCAAGACTGCAATGAAGGCGTCTGCATCACTATGAGAAGAATCATTGTTGGAAGAATACTTCTTCTTCTTCTTCTTCTCCTCTTTACAATCCTTTCGGACATGACCAGGTTGCCCACAGTTCCAGCATTTCACCTTGGACTTCTTGCCAGGAGACTTTGATCTCCCCTCTGATTTTGACTTTGATTTCTTGTCCTTCTTGCCTTTCTCTTTCGGTCTTCCTCTGACAGCAAGAGCTTCCTTCGCCATCTCAAAAGATTTCCTTCTCATCTCTTCTAACAGCAAAGAGCCAACAACATCTTCCATCTTGAAACTGGATGTTGTAGTCCCAATAGCCATCACCAGATGATCCCAAGAGTTTGGCAAAGAACAAAGTAATAGCATACAATGATCCTCTTCATCAATTTTTACACCAACAGATGTCAATTGAGCAATCGACATATTAAATGCATTCAAATGATCAGCTACAGACCCTCCTTGCATTCTCAAAGAATACAACGTCTTCCTTAGGAACAGTTTATTTACCAAGAACTTCCCCTGATAAATAGACGCCAGTCTCTTCCACATAGAAGATGCAGTTTTCTCCTCATGCGCATTCAGAAGAACTGAGTCTACCAAATAGAGCCTTATCAGCGCCTTAGACTTCCTATCTGCAAGGTCCCAATCTTCTTGCTTCATGCCTGTAGGTTTAGTTCCAGACACTGCAAGCCACATATCACGATCAACTAGAAGATCCTCCATCTTGAGTTTCCACAACTCAAAGTTACTACTGTTGAACTTCTCTATTTCAAACTTTCCATATGTGATAGCCATCTCAACTTGTAAGCAGAAATAACAAACTCTACAAGACTCCCACTGAACAGAATTGACTCAAAAAACCCAACGCACCCACAAGGATAACACAACTGGCCAGGCTCTGATACCACTTGTAAGGAAAATTAGATGCAGAAACAATTCTCCTAACGTCAATACCTCAGAGAAGAATGCAAATATTTTTTTTCCAATTACAATTCAATTAAGATGCACTATGAAGTAGATAACAGAAATAGAGTATTTGACAATCACACAGAACACCAGATATACATGGGAAAACCCTTACGGGAGAAAAACCCACCACACCAAGAGAAATCACTTTGTATTACAGTAATGGAGATTACATACAAATGTCAGACTTATCTTTTTGGTGTCTGTTTACAGCAGCATTCACCATGAACAATCTTGTACAGGAACCTTCAAGTTACAATCATTATAGGTTATATTACATTTACTGATCATACAACCACCCAGCAATCTGTCGATGCAACCAACCAATCATAATTTGCAATCACCAAGTATATCCATGTTGTTCCATGTCCGTCGAGCTTCCTCATAGAACTGTCACAACGAACAATCTTCCAACTGTTCAGATTCGGCTTCTCCTATTGGTCCACGAGACTCCACATAGGACGGTCAAACGGTCAAAAGAGATTCAAGCTTTGTTGGCATCTTGGTGAGACACTAACAGTGTCTCCCCGATGCCCAAAAGCTTCATATCGATGTCGCCAAGAGTTATCGTTATCGCCAGGATGTTTCACAGAGCTTACAACTTGTATCGGCTTCAATTTTCCTTTCGGCAAGACTATCACTCTCGCCAAGACATCACAAGGAGCCTTCTTTTGTTACACCGAGTTCAGGAGACTATCACTAAGACTTCCTTATGTCGCCAAGACCTCACACCGACATTCTCCACATGTATTGCTATCGCCCAGACTCATCGCTTTCGGTGAGACGTTATACCAAAGCTTTGTAAGTCACATAGACTTAAGTGTTCTCATCGGCTAGACAATCGGCTTTCGCCGAGACATCATACCGAGTCACCACGGGTTATACCGAAGTCGTATGTTATACCGAGCTCCAAAGAATAGTCGGCAAGACATATCAATATCGCCGAGAGGTTTCTCCGAGATCACACATGTCAACCCCGAAGTCATCAATAGTCGTCAAGACATATCACCTTCGCCGAGAGTTCTTATCGAACACATATATGTTACACCGAAGAGCTCTCATCATCGGCGAGACTCACCAATGTTGCTGGGACTTCATAGCGAGAAACCTCTAGTTATCCTAAAGACTTCAATACATAACATACTGTCGGTCAAGACATTAGCTTTCGTTGGGACTTCACACCGAACAAAGCCTTTCGGCTAAAAGTCTTCCTGATATACGATTGAATGGCCTATTGGCCAGAGATCTTCACAGGTGCTAAGAGGTCACACCGAAAGCAACCTGTCACAGCGACATGATCCTTCAGTGAGACAAAAACTAGGTCACAACGACTTATACAAAACATGATGTTCCAAACTGCTAGTCGGCCAGACATAAGAACTGTCACACCGACTTGGCTCCAATGGAGGTTTCAGCCTGTGATGATTGAGGCATACTTTTCCAACAATTTTTTGTGAATATGATTGGCTAAAAAGTTTGGTGTTATTGACAAATTTTTAGGAAAAGTGAAATGACCTATTATTTTTCCTATTTTTCAGAAAATTGAACTATTGTTTTGCCTATTTTAAAGAAATTGAACTATTATTTTGCCATCTTGCCCATTTTTAAGAAATTGAACCATTATTTTTCCTATTATTAAGTACATCTCAAGCTTCTCCAGATTGCCTATTATACACCAATTTAATTTAAAAAGATGAGGAGACAATGCAAATATTTTAAAAACTAAAAAACCCATTGTTAAAAATTCTCTCCCAAATACAAATTATAATTAATTATATTATCAATTCATTTTATTTAATATAAATAAATAAAAAATTATTATTTAAATTTACATTATATAACCAATATAATATAATATAATCAATAAATTTATATTATATTATACATATTGGTATGTAACATTTTTTTATTTTTATTTTTAGACTGCAGGAATCGGGTAGCACGACCCCCTATAAACTGCAGTGCGCCTGTTAAAAACGTGACCGGCGGCGCTAGCGTGACACGCCCTCCGGTACCACAGGACGGGGGAGACTAGAACTCGTGACCAGCAGAACCGCAACGGAATTACTTAGCCAACCGAGCTAGGGCCCCCGCCCACATATTGGTATGTAACATAATTATTAGATAAATTTTATATTTATATAATAATTATCATTTTTTTCTTTTAATTATATTATACTATCATTTGATTTGATTTTTATTGTGTTTGATATTTATATTTTTTTTTAATATTTAAAATTTTAATATGTAATTATTTTTATATAAGATAATTGATTTTTATAATAAGATAATTGATTTTTATATAATATAATTAAGATAAGATTAATAATTATTAATATTAATATAAATACATGTAACTATCTTTTATTATATAGACATGCATTATCTTACAATTTATATTATAATGATTAATATATTATTATAATTTTAATAAAAATTAACATTAATGTTATATTTTAAAATGATTATGTTAATACTATAATTAACAAAACTCACATTTAATTTTATTTACATTAATAAAAACTTAATTTTTTTTATTAAACTAAAATACTAACTAGGCACTATGTACCTATTGGATAGACGTTGCACTCCAAGAGAGGATTGAGTAAAATCACAAAGGCTTTGGGCTTTCGACGTTAAAATTGGAAGGTATTTTAGTAAGAAAATTTTCAAAAATTAAAACCTCCACATGTTAGGGGAGAGGACCCAATAGTTGAGCATGTTTCAATAGTTGTGATAGTAGTTGTTAATATAATGCTCAATAGTTGTGATAGTAGTTGTTTATATAATGTCAATAGTTGTGACTTGACTACCCATAATGAAACAAAATGTATTCTTATGATCTAAAAAGTAACCAGTCATGTGATGCCACATCAGCGTTCAACTACCCATGATGTGAATGCACAAGTATTGGTAGCACTTTTTTTTTTGGGCCTTTTTAGACACCTTGACAAAAAGCATGCTGATGTGGCATCATATTTGATGATGTGGCCTTGAAACGAAAGTTATAAGCAGGGGACTTGCCAAATAAGCTGTTGTAAAAAATTGGGAGTGATTTGAAATTTCCACGTAGGATAATTAGAAGCGCGAAATTAGGGTGCACAACTACTGGGTCCTCTCCCCTAGTTCATGCCACGTGGGGCACACATTTGCACCGCTGGATAAGTGCAAGGAAATGCATCCAGCGTGGAATACTGACACGTAATCACTTGTCGTCGTCATATGAAACGTGTCTGAATGAAGAATTTACTGCCCTAGATTCAGTTCATATAAAAAAATTATTTGAAAAAAAAATGATAATTTCGTTAACCGCCATCCAAAGCTCTGGTCTGCCTTATAACATCGCGTGTTTTTCTGCCGTATCAAACCTAAATTTCTCAGTCATCATCTATCAGGATTTTATCTGGTTACTTCCAGACCTGAATTTTGCCGGCTACACTTTCTGTCAATTTCGGTGGTTTTGAAGGTCTCAGGTTCGAACCATGGAACCGCCGTTTATGAGAGGCTACTGGAATACTCCAGAAAATATGCTGCCTCGCGGAACGCGACGCAGTTGGCATGAAAAAAAATCACCCCGGTCTGGGCCGTCAATAGCACCTGCTTTTGACGGCCGAGACAATCCGTCAAAATCACGCGTCAAGATTCCTATAGAGTTCGTCGACAGTTCTTCTGCTTCCAAACCACGTTTTCAGTCGAAGAAGAATAATTATAAGTGGCGAAAGAAAATATGCAAGACGGCTGCGGCCGTCAAAATGCAGTCCGCGTATAGAGGGTTTCGTGTCAGGAAGTCTATGCCGTTGAAGAATTTGAAGGCTATTGCGCAGGCGAAAGAGAGTATGGAGGAACTTAAATGGCAGGTTGGCGACAAAAATACTGCGGAATTGATCCGTCAAAATGAAAAGGAGAGGCTCAGAATTGCGGAGTGCCTTATATCGCTGCTTCTTAAACTTGACGCTATTCAGGTATTTTGACGCTCATTTCTTTTTCCTTTGAGGTTGATGGCAAGAATATTGCAATTTCTGTCAAATTTCTCTCCCTAATATGAAGTTGACGGCAGTAAATTTTAACAATACGAAGTTGACAGAATTAGTTTCGTAACTTCAAAAGAAGTTATCTTCATAATATGATGTTGATTGCAGTAGTTTTTCCCATATGAAGTTAATGGAAGTAGTTTTTCAAATGTTTATTCAGTATTTGAGATTATTATTTTTTAAAGAAATTTTGGAGGTCGTTTTTTTGAAAAAGAATTCGTATTTTTAGATTTTCTTTTTGGATTGTCAGTTTCCTTTTACGGTGGAGGTTATTTTGAGTGGCTTTTTTCTTTTAAATTTGGGTTTGCGTTTTGTTTGTGTAGCTTTCGGACGTGATTCTATTCACCTGTTATTTTTCGAGGATGAATTTATTATATTTTAAAAATAAATTTCATTAAAAGAATTTTTTTACTATTTCCTAAGGAGATCCATGGAAGCCATTAAAATTGTGTCTACAGTCACATCTACACCCTCGAGGAGGGCAAGAACCTCTACATGTGGGGAAAGGTAACATGTGTGCGTTACCTGAAAGCTCAATAAGGATTTGCAACTTCCATGTCAACTTTACTAGCTCGCACTTGAATCTATACAAAAACATTAGAATAAATGATTGATTTAGTATAAAGGAGATGTGTGAATCAACAAAAGCTCCTTAAAAACAAAGCTAAGTATTTTATCTTTCCAACTACTAAATAGAATCTCCACTCTGAAAGCATATCAAATTTGGATGAACTTAGTTGGCCAATCGCTTAGAAGGATTTTAGGCAAACAAAGGCCTAGAGAATGTCAAGAAGCTTAGAGAAAAGTTGGTGGCCCTAGTATGCAAGAATTAAAAAAATCAGTAGAATCTGTATCCCCAATCTTAAGCTAGTAAAGATAGGATTTAATCTGAGCCCCTTGGACTGTGTGGTTATCAACAACTTACTTCTGCCACCAAAGCTTGACCACACTCAGTTGCAAAGTAGGTGAAAAAGTTTGCTCGTCTAGCTCAATAAAGGCAGGATGGACTCCAAGGTAGTGGCCCTGTATGATCAGCAGCAAAGTGCCAAGTGGTGCCCATATATGTGCGAAAAGCAATTACGCTTGATGGCTTTATTCCAGCATTGAATCTAGCTACCCCATCTTGAGGAGATGGCTCGAGATTCTATATACCCTCTATATTTGCAAAACCTAATCACACAATGGTTAGAAAAGATAATTTTGAGCAAAGGTTCGATTGGGAATGAAAAACAGCTAGCAAAAGCAAAGAAAGGTTAACTTAATAGCTTGGCTCTGTCAAGCCACTTGATAACTCTTGCTATGCCTGAACAAAGATTTGTCTATGTAAACCAAGCAAAGTTGGAATGATAGCTAACATTGGGATAAAAAAATCACAATTTATTCATGATTTGGTGTTGAAGGCAGTAATTTTTCTCTAAGAGTTTGACAGCACACATTTTCCAATTTCTTCAAATATATGTTCATAAATTGTACCTTTTGGCATTAGTTTGCTTTTCTGAATTTCAGGTTGTAATTTGAGCTCAATGCCAGTTATTTCCAATTTCTTTTTATTTCTTTTTGTATTATAAAGTTGGTTGTGGTAAACTTTCAAAATTCAATTATTTGAAGTTATTTTTCAAACTTTTATTGTTTCCTAATTTTCAGACTTTTCAAAATTCTGTTTATATTTTGTGGTTGACAGAATTTTTATCTCATTTAAAGCAAAAAAAAAGTTTGTAATTTGAGCTTTATGGCAGTATTTTTCAGCATCTTTCAAATTTATGTTTATCAGTTGAGGTTGATAATAGTAATTTCCAAGTTTATTTTTTTCAGAAGTCTGTTCGATAAGGTTGACACCAGCAATTTTCAAGTTGTTTTATATCCCTGTTCATGACATGCCGTTAATGGAAGTGCTTTGCTAAAAAATTTGTCATGATCCAAGATTGAGGCTGATTGCTGTAATTTTCCAGTTTCTTGGAAAATTGTGTCAATTATTTTAGGTTGGACACTGTAGTTATAAAATTTCTTTCAAATTTCAGCTCATTTTTTAAAGTTCAAAGCAGTGGTTTCAACTTTACGTTGTATCCTGTGATTAAAATTCAAAGTTGTGTCCTATGATTAAAAATTAAAATTAAGGTTCATTGTTAAATGATAGGTTTCAATGGTTAGCATTGGGATTTTATGGTAGAAACCTTGTTTCAAAACCCAATACCTTAAAACTGGAGAATGTATCATATCCAACTGTGAGTGTACCATGGTGCCCAAGTTCTTGAGTCCATTTATACATGTTCAAGTGTTGGTACCAGGTTCAAATCTTTGAAATTGAGTTCAAATCCCAGTAAACATGTTAAGAGTTGAAACCTGATAAAAATCCAACTTTTGGTGTGGTGTATCCTGTGGTTCAAAAACTTCATTAAAAATGTCAACTGTTGAAATTGCAAAAAGTAATTCCTCGGTGCCTTGTAATAAATTGATAGAATGTCCACTCCCAGGGCATGGTGTCCAGTGTGTGTACATATATATACACACATGCATATATATATATGCCTTTTGCTATTCTGAAATATTTTTGTTTAAAAGTATTTTTTATATAGTGGAAGTGAAAACAATTGAATGTCTTGAGATTACTCAGAGCTTAATTAATTCTACAAAAGGAATTTAGATATTCTTTCTATATGATTAGGGTATTTTTTGTATTAGGTGAATCTTCAACTACCCTCGATCTTAGCTATTGAAGGTTTTAGGGTCAAAGCTTGGATGGCTGCCCCTTATAAACCCTAAACCACCTTTGGTTATTCTTGATTGGTGGGATCACGGGGTTTAGGTGGGATTGAACTGCTATCAAGCCACTAGCAAACACTTATCACCCTCCAATCAGTCTATCCACCCATCCTCTTGTGATGAGTATTTTTATTTCCATCAAATTTTAGTAGGGTAATACAAAAAAATGCATTTTTTCTATGTTACCGATTCGTCCCAAGGAGCCTCTAGATATGATACAATTCGTATTGGATTCGAAATTTGGATTCAATTCAAATAGGGTACGAAATTCCGGCTGCAGATACACCATGGATACGAATTGCCTCTATGGATTCATCCATGATACACCCAGCAAAATCCGACGCGAATCCAGACGCGTGAACCAATAAAAAAAGATTAATTTGATTAGCAACAGTGCAAAGATATATTTTGCAGACCATGAAGCGTGGAAGGCAAAGAATGAAAGGAGGCTTTACAGGTTTAAATTTTTTTATGATAGTTTTGTGCATTAGAAAAAAGGTTTTTACTAATAGGTCCTCCTGAGCCAAGCCAGTAAGACCTACAGCAGGCTGCTCAGCACAGGATGCTGTCAATCTGACAGATACTCACCGAGTCTCAATACTATGCTACAACCCTCAGTATGGAACTTTATCTCTAGCTAAAAGCATCCAGCTTAAAATCATGCAGTTTTATTTGTAATATTTGACATTCAAATTGATACGAGCTAGATCATTGTTCACTTTATGATGATAAATACCCTGGAATTATCACAATTTCAAGCAAAGTTCCTACAAAGAAGGAGACACAAGGAGGTGGGATATTGAGCCAGAGCAGCTTGACTTGGATGCTTCCACAAGTCACTGAGTTGCACTTGATATTGATGATGAGTATGAGCCTGAAGCAGCTATTGAGCATGAGAGTGGTAGTGTCAGTGCTTGTGCGAGTGCCACTGATTCTATTTGTGGTTCTGCACAAAATGTAGCATCTAATGATGTTGATGATGATGCTTTTTTTGATGACCCATATGATTCAGATTGATCAATGATCAATAGTGGCTGATTGTAAACACTTGACATTTTTATGTTTGAACTTTAATATATTATGACATTCAAGTATCACTAATATTTTAATATTTGACTATGAAAGTGGTGATGTATTTTTGCTATATTATTTGACGATTAATATGGTGGTGTATTCTAAACTTAATTACTGCTGCAAATATGTATATATTTCTGATTTTTATATGTTTTTTGTATTAACGTACCCAAACTGTACCCAACCCCAAAAAAATTTTTGACCGTTCGAATCCCGTACCGGATTCATGTATCTATACCCAAATCCAAAAACGAATCGGTAACTTAGCTTTTTTTGAGGTTGTTATGTCTTACTCGTTCCATTTTAACAATCATGTCTAAGACTTTGAAATCTTCCTTCCAGATTTATCCTTGTTAATTTCTTTTAAATCTTTGTGTGCATGATAAATTAGATTTCTCCTTCTTTGCACTATTTTCTTTTTTCTAACTTCCAACTTTGGACAATTTCACGAAGACATCTACATGCTCTTAGTTAATTACCTTGTGTGTTTTCTTATGCTCATTGTTCTTGTATTTTTAGTTTGAGTTAGAAAGCACATAATAAAACTAATTCTTTATGGTTAAGGCCTATTGTCAAGTTTCATGTACCTCACTTATGGCATAATAGCTTTGGGTGTTAGGAGATGAACATAGAGAAATATTTGATTCCTAAGGACAATGGCATTAGCTATGTTGGATGCATGCCCCATCGTCCTATCCATTTCCATGTTCTACGTACTTTCCTATGAGATGATTGAGAGACCTTTTTTAATATTGGAAAGGTATACAAATATAGCTCTAAAGGGCAACAGAGTTACCAATTATTTGCACAGAGCAGCAAATATATATAGAGAAACATCAACTGATTAGTTTAAACTCACAAGGAGCATCAAAACTGAAAGGAAGCAAAGGTGCATAATATACTTCCTACATTAATTCATGAGAGGATGTATGTGCAAATAAATTAAATATTTGCAACTACAAGGAAAAGTACAAAACAAAGCAACATACCATAACACAATGGGTTATGTGGGGAAAATGCTTTCAAGAGAAAAAACCCACGCTGCAAAACAATTCAATGTATTATTCAGCAATAAAGATTAGAATATCACCAACAAGAGATCTAGAGTAATTTTGGCAATATAATAGTACCTACAAATATTCATTGTCAAAACCTCCATCTCAAGCACCTAATAAATATGAGAAACTATATATGAAACCATCAAATGGTATATAGAAAACTATGAGCTGAAATCACCCAAAATGTGGCACCCAAATCCCTAGTTAAAAATCCTCCACCCAATTCCGAAAATGAGTCCACTTGTAAGATACCCAAACTCAACAAGCAGGAAATAAACAACTAATACCCGAAATCTGGAGATAACGGTGATCAGAAATATTGAACTTGTAATTATGATATCCAATATTAACCCACTCAGATTTCCTCTAGAGCACAGAGCAATCGAAGCATAGAGTATATTTAATTACCCATGAAAGCAATGCCAAATTGCCAATAATCAGAATCAGATTTATTCAATTGACTGAGCACACAGCGATCATAGATTATACCAACAACAACCAATCACCACATCACCTATACTATTGGAAGATGTAGAATGTCACCATGCAGCCAGTACATTGCAAGAAATATTAATGATTGATTTCACTACGAAAACTTATAGCAACAATAACAAAGATACCATAGAGATGCAAACTCAAGTAAGAATTCTAATACGATCAAAACTGAGATAGATATTGGCACGGATCTATGCAAGGTTACAGGAAGTGACGACCCAAGCAAACAACTAGCTCGATCAGTCAACAGTCTGTCACTCGCATATGATGGTGGTTGTTTTTTTAGCCGTGCTAGACTCCTAGGATTATGATCTTCAACCAAATCGTGGGATCCCCGGGTCGAGTGTCAATTCCCGCTCAGGAGGTGGAGAGTATGACAATGCACACGGGAATTGAAGGCCTCGACTGATGACTTCGCAATGGGGGGCGCTTTGATAACGACACCTTCACTTTCCTTAGTTTGCCCGTCACCAATACAGAGGCCGCATCACACTGGTCTGACAATGTTAGACATTGGCAACCACCCAAGTTTGTTGTCCGCTTACATGAGATACGTGAGATTCTGCATATCGCATTTAGTGTTCAGTTTGCAGGGGTGCTTGTAATCGCCTTCTTTCCAACTGCCACTATCAAATTTGTGAACACAAATATGGTGGATTAGAATAGGAAATGAATGAACGGAGTGAGTGAACACAGAAGGAAATCCTGGGTAGCGACTATGTCCTACCGAGTCAGACACGCTACGTGGCTAGCATCCCTTGTCTCAATTCAATGATCTTCAAGATGCCCAGCGTTCACCATATATAGATGCTACAAGGAGACATCGGCCAAGGAAATCATTATTAATTTGCATGCTTTCAAAGGTCGGCCCAGATTTGTTTAAATTTAAATGTTATTTAACAATAATTTAAATTTATTATTTTATTATTATTATTTTTAATATTATATTATTATTTTTATATTAGCATTTAAAAATGCTTTATTTTTCCCGCCAAATGGAAAGGGCCCCAAATTGGGGACATGACATCCTTCCGTCTCGAAAATTGCTCGTCCTCGAGCAATTCGCGCTTGTATACCAGGATCCCATATCAATCTGAAAGTCACTGCTCTACCATTCTGTCGGGCATTATTTCCCTTCTACAGTATTGTTGTGACCTTTTCACACATCGCCCCATCACTGATGGGGACCCCCAGTTGCCTGCTAGTTTTTAGGGTTCTGTCTCCTTGCAACGGTTACATGAGATCACTTTGCCAAGAGTTTCAGGTCAGTTTGCCGAGAGTTACCCAAGCCGAGTCAGTAATTCATGCTTGAATCAGCGCGTTGACGTCATGGAAGCGCTCAGAATGCCCAAGAGACGAGATCGACTGTAAATTCGGCCAATTCCGAGACTTCCTATTTTTTAGGAAAAGTTGCTTTTTCGATTTTCATTTTTTGGCATTTTTGGACCAAACGAGGTTCCCTATTTTTTAGGGTTGCTTTTTCTATTTTTGGAAAGTTTCTATTTTTAGAAGGGTCCCGAGTTCTGAAAACGCACTCAGAAGTTCGAAAAACTCAATAGAACTCTCAGAAAATCAAAATAAAAAAATTGAAATTTTTGAAAATCTGAAAAAAAAAAAAAGTAAAAAAAGCATGAAAATCAGACTGAAAACGTTCAAAAATCTGGAAAAACCAGTCAAAACCAGTTCAAAATCAACCAGATCTGAGGTTGAAATCGTAAAAATCAACTCAAAAATGGTGAAGTTTGTGAGAAATCTGTTCAAATCTGGAGAATTCGCCATGGAAGAATGAAGAAGGAAGGTGTATGAAAATCTGGAAGTCTTGAAGTTCGCCCAGCATTCTTGAAGGAACATCCTAGGACTCTTCAAAGTCCGCCATGCATATGCCAATCAGCTCCAAAGTCCGCCCAAGACCATCCTTGATTCCTTTGAAGTCCGCCCATGCATCTTGAAGCACATCCTTGGACCTCTCAAAGTCCGCCCTTGGATATCCTTGCATCTTAGAAAGTCCGCCATCCACTAGAGGGACATCCTAAAGACCTCCAAAGTCCGCCATCCTTGTCCAAAGGGGTCATAAAGTCGGCCATCTGCCAAGAGGGACGTCCAAAAGAGTCATAAAGTCCGCCCTTGATGTGCTAAAGACCTTCAAAGTCCGCCTTGAGCTTGAAGACTCGTCCAAAGTGCTTGTGAAGTCCGCCCTTGAAAGGTGGGACTTGGCTGAAAACTATTGAAAGTCCGCCTTGACATGTAAAGTGAGAAAAAAATCAAAATTCTACTAAGTGTTGACGCCTACCAAGAAGGAAATTTTGAAATTTGCTAAGTATGAAGGGTGGAGAATCATTTCCAAAGGGATAAAGTGATAAGAACAAATGCTAAAGTGTTAAGGAAATCCGCCCTAGAAAAGAGGGACGTCCAAGATGTTCATCCTAAAGACTTACAAAGTCCGCCATATACTTGGAGGAGGTTAGCAAGGTACCAAAGACATCCATGATCTTCGTCCAAGATGTCAAGGAAGCCCGCCTAGGCACATTAAGAGGATTAAATAATGATTTTTGGCTAAGTGTTAATGCCAAGTCCAAAGGAAAGTTCGAAAATTCGCCTAAGTATAGAGGCTAAAAGATGAAGAAAATGAAGATTTTGGCCAAGAATCATGACATTCTCAAGAGGTCAAGTGCCAAGCTTGAAGGAGCACATGCTAAAGAAGATCAGGATTTGGCAAAGAATAAAACGGAATGTGCCTAACACGATGAGGAAAAGAGGTAAAATTTGCCTAAGTATGGAGAAAATGTTGAGAAATTGTCAACTTCGGCTGAAGAAAAATGCGCAAGGCAGGGAGAAACGAAGGATCGTCCTTGGCCAGAAGGAGGAGGAATATGTCGGACATCAAGGAAATTCGCCTAACGAAGACATTCAGACAAAGATGTTGCCTAGAAAAATTCGACTGAGCAAGGAAATATTTGACTTTGGCAGAGTAAAATAAGCTTAAAATCTCGCCTCGGTAAAGAAAAATAGGGATCTGGCAATGAATTTTTTGACGGAATGGCTTAAGATTTGGTTTGGCTAGACGAAATTGAGGATGAAATTGGAAAATACACTCTTAGCCAAGAAAATTGGAAGAAAAATCGAAATAACCATGGGTCCAAAATGAACGGGTTGGAATTAATTAAAATATTTTTAATATTTTAATAATTAATTTTCAACTATTTGGAATTTAAAAATGCCTTGGACAAGATCAAATTCGCCAGACGAGAATTGGAAGAAAATAAAGCACGCCAGGCAGAGACGAAATCCAGCAAGAAAAGAATTAAATTCGCCATGAATTTAATTTAATATTTAATGTTTATTTAAAATTTCGAAAAAATCAAAGATAAACATTAAATGAAAAATCAAATTTTGAAGATCAGGGAGATTTGCTCGGATAAGCTCGAGACTGATCCTTGTCGGAAAATAAAAGGAAAGTTGCCTGTTTGGATAAATGAAACAAATCGAGATCGAGAAAGAATATGGCAGTTACTAAATCGAATTCAATCCTTCAGCATTATAGTGAGTTTCAGCAACTCATTTTTTTCACACACAGCTGAAGAGAAATTTATTCTTTCTCAAAATTATCAGGCAATTGATTCATCGATAAGAAAAGTCGAATTTTCCCAGAGAGAGAAGCAGTGTTATGCTGAGGAATTTTTCGCGGGAAAAGGAAAGAGATTTATTCAGAGCTGAATTCTCCTTCAAGAGGGGCGCACTTTTCAAAAAAATCAGATTTTTAAATCTGATTTGCATTTAACGGTCCTTCTAAGGTTTGGTGATTGGTCAATTAAATGTGCTATCTTTTTATGTACTTTCATCTTAACGAAGTTCTGACAGGATTTTCAACTCCATCCAAGTCACTTTCAGCTTGCTTTTTTGTGATATTTTTATTATTTGAACAGCTGAAAGTTAATTTTCGAATCCAAGGCACGAGATTTGATTATTTAAAAGTCTTTGTATTAATGTTAATTTTATGACTGCAGGTTGACGGACACGGCAGGCGGATTGTCAAAGAAGCTGAAAATGAAGTTTGCCAACAAGGGTGCTCAGAAGGAGACCAAGGTCATCTCAAAGTGGAAGAATGTCATGGACACTGATCTAGGACACGTTGATTTCGATGAATTCAAGAAAAGACTGTATGGTCAGAAAGGACTCCCTACAGCAATAGCCAGACGGATGGTCAGAAACGGGATATTCCAAGCTGCTGGATTCCCACCGGCAATGGATTGTGCAGAGTTAATGGTGGAATGTGCTCGCCATTATGATGCCCAGAAGAGACAGATTATCGCCCCTGACGGAAGAGTCTTGGCACACTTGGGAGAAGTGTCAATTCAGGAGACCTTCGGCATCCCAGAGCATTCACGGAGGGTCTATAAGACCAAGGAAGAAGCTAAAAGGTTATATGACAGTCAGCCAGATCTGTGTGCCACAACAGTCAACAAGGTTTGGATGGACAAGCCAAAGCCATCAATCAAGAAGTTGCCCAAGAGGCCTCGCCGCACGGACTTCAAGGAAGATTTTGGGGATATCGTGCTGATGCTGAACAGAATAGCTGGCAACCCGCAGGGCGCCTTCTTCGAGAGTTGGATGTATTATTTTATAGATGAGATCACCTCTGGAGTCAAAATGTTCAATTGGTCACGGATGATAAGTGACAACCTCCATGAGCAGCTGATCAACCTTGAAGAGACTAAGTCTTTTCACATGAGTTCATATGTGGTATACCTGTTGGCCAGGTCATACAAATATCCAGGGTTGATCTGCAAGGGCAGAATTGGCAATGGGGAGAACGAGCTCAGGCCTTACGACTGCTATCCTCAGCTCCAGTTGAAGGAGAAGACTCACTTCAGGAGGGTACATGATGCATTCCTAATGCACATTACCAGAAAGCTTCAAGGAGGAGTGCACCAAAGGCTGAGCCATGAAGCAAAAAGTCTTATCAGCAAATATGGGTCTTGGTTCATCCAGTTCCCTAAATTTACATATATCAGGATCCAGGGATTTACTGGAAATCCCTATAAATTGCCTATCTATCCGACTAATCGGATGATATTGCTTGAGGTTTTGAGACAATTAGAAGAGTACCAGAATATTCAGAGGCCGACCAAGAAGGCGTCCGTCACATTCCCATTCTTCATCGGGAACATGCTAGAGTACTGTCCATAGCACAGGCGGCTGAGAGTGCAAGACTAGAGATCCAATGGTATCCTTTCACGGCATACAAGTTCAGGGTCAACTATGACCCACATCATAACATCCGGACAGTGGAAGGGAGAAAGTACAAGCACAGGATGGAATTGGAGGATTTCTGGGCAAATGCTGCGGATGAGTACGAAGTCAGACGGAAAATGTGGTCCAGAATGTCCTTGGATTTCATGAGAACAATTGAGTTCTGTCGAGTGCCTGATCAGCTTCAAGATGATGGAAACCACATCCAACCACGCTTTGAGGAAAGCCGACCTCTCCCTCCGGTGAAATGGTCAGAACCAGAGCACGCAGACCTAGCCACCCTAATGAGGCCAGTGACGAAATATTCTCAGTGGTGGGTTGATTATCATACCCAAGAACTGAGACAAAAAGGAATCACGCTCACATATGACTTGTTGAGCGAATCAGAGTCATACTCTTCTAATGCTGGTGCATCCCATCAAGACTTGGTCGGGATTGGAGAGAAAAGAAAAGAAATAATGCCAAGTGTTGAACCTGTTTCCAAGAGGCATAAAGGAGAACCTTCTCGGTCGGCAGTATCCAGGAACATTGACCAGTTTGTGGCTACCATAGACGACTCCTTGGTGGAAATGCTTGAACCTCTTGCAGCTCAGGAAGTAAATGATGAGCCTATTCAACTAGATGATGAAGAGCCTGCGTCACCAACAGGCACAGAAATTCTAGGTTCAGACAATGATGTAGAAGCTCGGAACAATGACTTCGAGGAGGGAATGATTTCCGCCCTCAGAGGGATAGTGGATGTTCCAAACGAGGACGAGGTTCAAGTAGAGGATGGCATTGAACAGTCGACAATTCCAGACTGGCTGTTAGAAAGGATGAAAGTTCATGTGCCTGCTGAGGCTCAACAAGAAGAGGATGATACTGCCGATTTCTTGGCAAGATTGGAACAGGTCGCAGTCAAGAAGCCCGCCAAGAAGTTCTCCACCATTCAGAGGAACGAGGCAGGCGACCGTTCCGTGCACATTGCAGTACCTACGGTGGACAAACCACAGGACGAGATCACTCCTCAGGAGTATGCTATAACCACTGTTGACCTTGGCCCGACCTCGAAAGGTCAGGAAGTAGAAGAGTTAGATAATTCCGTCTCGACCATTAAAGCGAGACTGGAAAAGGAAGTGACCAAGAAGGAGGAGTATAAAAAGGAGGTCAAACGTCTCAAAGAATATATTCAGCATTTGACCCAGCCACTTGATCAGGGCAATGCAACCGTTCCTCCTCTCCTCAATTCATCACAGGAGATGACTAGGGATGTCGAGCACGGAATGGTGACAGCCAGGGAAGCTCAAGACTGGATAGCAAGTGAAGGCACGGAGGTGGCCTTGTTCATGGAAAAGTTGGCACTGGCCTATGGACGGACCTCTTCATTTCTTTCTAGACTAATGGACATGGCAGAGGCGTGGGAAGGTATCCCGGACATGCAGGAAAGGCTTATTCCAAGCCTTAGAATTTTGAAGAGTACTCCGAGAGACGAGTTAGTTGATAAAAAGGTGATTGCTGCAGGGGCAGCATATGATTTTCATCACTGGTTTTGGGCAGTGACAATACGAGAAGAAGTCTTGGAGAAGGAAAGAGTCGATGGACTTGGAATTGAAGAACGGGTCAGGAAAATCCAGGAGGGGATTTGCATGATAACTACAGAGGTGTTCGACCGTGAAGTCATCCGGGAGAACGACATGCAGTTAGAGAGATTGAAGCATAAAGTTCAAGAAACTTTCTTCTCGACCACTGGACCATTCTTGAAACAAGACTTTGCGAGAGTGGCAAGACTCTCATCCATTCAAAAGGATTTTGAGAAGTAGGAGGCAGATTGGGAAGGTACTTTTGCTAGATGTGCTGAGAAGTTGGACGGACTTGAATTCCGGATCAGCATGTTGCCACCTGTCACGATGGACGAGGTCATTGCCGTAGTGTCCAGATTCGCCAAGCACAATGCTATTCAGATGGATAAGGACGCCTCTCCTAGATTATAGCTGGAACTGCCACTTTCCTGATAGTTTTCTGATGGTTAACTCTTGTTATTTTGGGAAACCCTAATTAGGGTTTGGTTGTAATAATCTTGGCCGTTAATCTTGTTTTAATCTCGGCCCTTCATTTCATTTTTGGAGCTCTATATAAACTAGTGCTCTCTCATTTTCATTTTGTGTGGAGACAGAATATGTGTATTGTTGCACTGAGACTATTTCGAATAATAAAAGCTCTTGAGCATGATTTGCCTTGAATAACTTCTTATTATCAAATAGTAAGCGAGGTTGCATATCTTCTTCCGCCATAGATTAAAGTTAAAGTTAGATTAGGTAGAATTTGCTTTGAAAGTTGTTAATTGAATGAGAGATTGATCGCATTGACTCAATGGTGAAGTGTAGCTCATACTTTTTTCGAATGGATGATTTGCATTCGATTTGTAAAGTTAGCCTGAGCTCTTAATCGTGGAAGCTTAACTTCAGCCTCATTCGAGGTTTGAAAATTATTCTCACAAACCCCTTGAAGATTGCACCCATTTTGCGTATGTTGTCCAACAGGAGGCGAAACAAAGTGTGGTTTATTTCTCTTCGCCGAGTCCTTACTGTCTCTTGAGTTCTTAGGCTTAGACTAGATTCTCTGAACCCTCGTCTTTTTGCCTTTTTTTTTGAGATCCACAATTGAAAGTCCTAAGTGAGAGCCTTCAACGATAAATTTCCTAAGTCTTGAACTTGCAAAGATTTTACGTAAGTCCCCTTGTTCATTACCAGCATATCACAACGGCCATTGAGCTTATCCACACGTCAAGACCCGACAAAAGAAACCTTGGAATCGCCATATGATCTTCTCGCAATCTTAGCATATGCGGTGGTTTTTCAAGAGAGGATAGAGTGTCTTTGGGCATTTTATTCTGATGTTTGGTGTGTCACAAAACACGCATCAACAAGTATCTCGTGAAGCATCACAACAATCATACCGATTCCCGTGTCATCATTTTCCCCTAGCATGCTTCGTTGAAGAATACTGTGATGCAATCCTAAACAAGCAACCCCGAGATCCCAATGCCTCATCACAAGGCGACAACTGAACTCCATTGTCATGAACCATACCAAACTCCATTCCAACTCCTGGGTCCCAAGTGAATCCCAAAATGTGTTCATTGTGTGGCTCTTGAATTGTCTGGATATCCGTCCAAGCATTGTGAAGCAATGTAGTCTGAAATACAATGCCCGAATCCCAAGATATCGCTTCTCTATGTGAATTGAAAATGAAATGGCAACTATCTCACACTATGCCGCCACTGTCCCAATATGGTGGAGTCTCCTCAATCTGTGCCTCATGTGTGTTCCCTATGCTTCAACTCTTGGTACCATAAAGCAAACTGTCCTTCGGCATGATCCCATTGAATGAATGTGCTTTCCAAGTGCAACTGTTTTGGGTGGGATCCAAAACTCCAAGGCTATCCACTAGTGAAGATCCTTCTATCTCTATCCTCCAAATGCAAATCTAGTATCCACAACTATATGCAAATCATCTCGCTTCTCCAACTCTATCATGGATGGTGAATGTGGAATATGTCATGGCTTGTCCTATTGACAAGTTATACACCTCTGAAAATGCTGTAGGATGTCTTCTCTAAGACTCTCCCAAAAGAATCTCTCATGTACTTGTCGGTATGTCTTGAAAACACTTCGATGCTCCGTTGATGAGTTGTCATGAAAAGCCCGTATTATCTCAGGCTTCAAACTTGAGCTTGTCACCAAGAAGATTATGTCCTCAAGAATCGATACTTGTCGCCCTGATTCTTGCCCTCCAATGTCATGAGTTGCTCTCTCCAAGTCACTAGTGTATTCCTCAAGGAAGGATAAATCTAGAGCTTGAAACTCTTGGAGTGATGGGATAGACTAATGGCCTCCTGTATACTATCAACCTCTTCTATAATTTGGCCAATCTCTTTTGCACATTTTTTGGAAGTAGTTGTCGTTGTGTCTGCACACTCAATTGCCTTGTCTCGGTCCCTGATCAAATGTAAGTATGCCACTTTGGTGCCTTTCATTGTATCCTTCAACTCCTTCACATCTCCAAGGTTGATGCTAATTCCACCTAGCGTTGTGACTGCACTCTGTATGTACTCATCAAGAACACTCCTAGTGCCATCCAACTTAGAAAGGATTCGAACTTCCTCATCCAAGGTCACCTCTAACTGATTCTTCCAATCATCCTCACAACTGTGCAAAAACAATGGATTGTTAAAATGCAAATCAAAATCTGAATTGACTTTGTACCTTGTGATAGGGCTGCTATGAACATCATGTGTACAAGTCTCTATATCTCCATCATTGGATCCTTCGGATTCGTCTTCCATGGTACCTCCTTGGATCATCTTCATGTTACCACTTTCCACGGATGCGGTCTCCGTAAGAAGTTGGTACCCTATTGTGTGTATGGAGGATTGTGTCGTGCTCAACCCATCACAATGCTCATCTATCTCATCTCCTCTATCTCTCTTAGCATCATAATACATCTTACCCAAGGTGAGCAGATAATCTCTATCCACCAGTGTATGTAGGTAGTTGGACTTAACTACCATCCAAGCATCCTTAGGCTCATGCAGTTCCTCAAAGTCATCATGTCTGTCCAAAATCTTCCAACACAAAGTTGCTATCAACTTAGGAATATACTCAAGGTGATGTAGAGTTTGCCCAATCATACCTTTGCTGCCCTTAAGTTGACTTTCCAATGGATGTGCACTCATGCTCTCATGCCAGGTTTCCGAATGTGCCTCTTCTTCATGTCTCTCCAACTTAGTCTCCTTAGTTTTGTCCTCACGATACTCATCATACTCAATCAAGGGGGAGTCATAATGAGTATAGTCTTAAGCTCCAATGTTCTCATGCACCTTTTGTACTTGTTCCTTCCAAACTATAAGGCTCTCCTGTGTGGATGTATGATCATAGTGCCCCGTTGGAGGATCACCATCGAAGCAATGTGTCGAATCTTCAACCACATGATCCTTCACAATTATGAGATCCTCATCTTCCAACTTTCTAGGCTCATCATCATGTGCATAGGCAACTTCCGTTTCCAACATATCCAAACCATGATGCAAAGGCAATGAAAGAATATCTAATGAACTCATACCTCCTTGATGTGAACCCAATATGATTGGTTTGGTATCCACATTGAACCTCGGCTATTCCTCCAAATTTTGTTTCTCATAAGCACTTAATTCCTCCTTGTTTTCACCACAAGAGTCTATGGCCTCCCTTCTTGTTTCTCAACATGGAAAATCTTCTCTATATCATCCTCATGACATTCTTCTATCTCAAGGTTAGAATCATCCATAAACATAGAATCATTGTACCTTATAGTAATGTCCTTCTATTCTTCTTTGTCTTGGGCCTCCAAATAGCATTCGGAAGGGTCATCAAGTAACTCTTATGTCTTGATGGGGCAAGTTTCTTCCTTATTTGTAGGATACTCTTCTATCTCAAACCATGTGTAGATGAAGAATCATGGCTCAAAATCACAATCTTAAAATCATCATAGCTCACAGTGGTGATTGTTTGTTCCTTGGAAGTGATGTCACGTGACTCTCATGCCTCAATGGAATAATGTTCTCCCTCATACCCCATGGTGGTGCTCGTTTGTTCCTCTACCTTACAATCATGTATAGATGAAGAATCTTGGTTCAAAATTACAACTTCAAGGTCTTCATACCTGTCCACTTGTCCTTCCTCATGAGACTATCCTCGGATGTTGGTACTTTGGTGCTACTAGTCTCTTTGTCCACGAAAGGTCTCAACTTCTCCTCGAATTGTTTAAACACCCTATTGGTCAACTCAAAAGAAGCTATAGATATATTTTGTCCTTTCAACATTAGCAACATGGATACAAGATCTTGGGGAATAGTATCATACTTCTCCATGATTTGGATCATAATAGTTTGCATATAAAAGGAGACATTTTCATCATAATCCTTAATTTGCGTGATGAAATAATAAAGCATTCGCTCAATAAGTACATCACACTCTAGATCTACCAAAAGATGGGAAGATTTGATTTTTGTCATTACCTCCATCATTCGAATCCTCCTATCAAGTGAATTACCTTGGTCCTCACAAAAATTCTCTATGATCAGTTCTAGAACCTCCTTCATCATGTCGTCTTCATAGGGGACCTCCGGAGCTTTAATCCTTGTAATCTCACTCAGACAACTGGCAACCAACGATCTCACCTCTTCATCCTCGTGATCCATTAGTATGGGTTTGGGCAAGTAATTCACTGTTGAGGTCATTGCTATTTGTATCCATTGAGATGGTGCTTGATCTATCCTACGTAGGCAAGTCTCCAATTCCTTCAAGGTTCCATGAAGTGCGTATTTTGCTTGAGATGGACGTTTAAGTTGTTCCCCTAATCGACAAAGCCTTAGGCCCAAATCATCTTTTTCTTTTTCTGCTTCCCATTTTCTGAGTGCTTCCCATGCATAATCCATGATTTCTTTTTAACATTTAAACCCACTGGCTGGCAGAATCATAGCTCTGATACCATTGTAAGATGCCCAAACTCAACAAGCAGGAAATAAACAACTAATACCCGAAATTTGGAGATAACGGTGATCAGAAATATTGAACTTGTAATTATGATATCCAATATTAACCCACTCAGATTTCCTCCAGAGCATAGAGCAATCGAAGCATAGAGTATATTTAATTACCCATGAAAGCAATGCCAATAATCAGAATCAGATTTATTCAATTGACTGAGCACACAGCGATCATAGATTATACCAACAACAACCAATCACCACATCACCTATACTACTGGAAGATGTAGAATGTCACCACGCACCCAGTACATTGCAAGAAATATTAATGACTGATTTCACTATGAAAACTTATAGCAACAATAACAAAGATACCATAGAGATGCAAACTCAAGTAAGAATTCTAATACGATCAGAACTAAGATAGATATTGGCACGGATCTATGCAAGGTTACATGAAGTGACAACCCAAGCAAACAACTAGCTCGATCAGTCAACCGTCCGTCACTCGCATATGCTGGTGGTTGTTTTATTAGCCGCGCTAGACTCCCGGGATTATGATCTTCAACCAAATCGTGAGATCCCTAGGTCGAGTGTCAATGCCCGCTCAGGAGGTGGAGAGTCTGACAACGCACACAGGAATTGAAGGCCTCGATTGATGACTTCGCAATGGGGAGTGCTCTAATAACGGCGCCTTCACTTTCCTTAGTTTGCCCGTGACCAATACAAAGGTCGCATCACACTGGTCCGACAGTGTTAGACATTGGCAACCACCCAAGTTTGTTGTCCGCTTACATGAGATACGTGAGATTCTGCGTATTGCGTGTAGTGTTCAGTTCGCAGGGGTGCCTGTAATCGCCTTCTTTCCAATTGCCACTATCAAATCTATGAACACTAATATGGTGGATTAGAATAGGAAATGAATGAACATAGTGAGTGAACAGAGGCAGGAAATCCTGGGTAGTGACTACGTCCTACCGGGTCAAACATGCTACGCGGCCAGCATCCCTTGTCTCAATTCGATGATCTTCAAGATGCCCAACGTTCACCATATATAGATGCTACAAGGAGATATCGGCCAAGTAAATCATTATTAATTTGCATGCCTTCAAAGGTCGGCCCAAATTTATTTAAATTTAAATGTTATTTAACCATAATTTAAATTTATTATTTTATTATTATTATTTTCATATTAGCATTTAAAAATGCTTTATTTTTCCCGCCAAATGGAAAGGGCAACAAATTGGGGACATGACACCACTGGATAAAAATAACATATTCCTTCTCTACCATAAGTTCATCATAATCCACTCATCAACTTGGGTGCTTCGGTTTGCCTACATTATTTGCATTCAAAGATGTCTTATGATGTGTCATAACACATGTCATAAGTTAGTCTGCAACTATAACTCCTTGTCACAACTCTTTTATGGCATAAACGCTTTTACATTTCCAATGTAGGAGGCCCAACTTCCAAAGGCCGTAACTTTTAATCCAAGAAGCTAATTGGGCCCTTTTTAAAAGATTGTAGAGCTCAAAGTGATCTATGATCTAGACATTTGTGAAACCAATGCCAAATAATTTGGAATTCTTTTTGGACCTAAAACAACCTCTATAGCCGAAAATTGAGTTTTTTTGTTCTATAGCCTAAAATTTGCATTTTTTGCGTAAAACCAATAGAATTAATTTTGGGGCCTAAAAAAACCTCTATAGCCCAAAAATTGAGTTTTTTTGTTCGATATCTTGAAATTTGCATTTTTTGTATTCTTAACATTAGGAGCAAGGTTGAGACACCTTTCCTGACATTCTCCCCCTTGTCAAATATTAAGCACTAGGGGACAAGAGGTATAGAATTATTTTTGGGGCCTAAAAAAACCTCTATAGCCCAAAAATTGAGTTTTTTTGTTCGATATCTTGAAATTTGCATTTTTTGTATTCTTAACATTAGGAGCAAGGTTGAGACACCTTTCCTGACATTCTCCCCCTTGTCAAATATTAAGCACTAGGGGACAAGAGGTCCATGGACTCACAACACTAGTTGAACTTTCCTATGCTCACTAACCTTGTCAATGCACTTGCAACATTTTGCAAAGTGTCAACTTTCTCTAGCGTCACCCTCTCATCCTCTACCATGTCATGAACAAAATGGTACTAGACATCAATATGGTTCATTTTTGCATGAAAGGTCGAGTTCTTTGTCAAACATATGGCACTCTTGATTATCAGATAGGATTATAACAACTCCCTAACTCAATCCCACATCTTAATTTCTTAAACTAGATGGCTTCTTTACAAGCATGAGTAGCTACTGTGTACTCAACTTTTGTAGTGGAAAAAATAACCATAGCCTATTGCTTGCTCATCCAACTAATAGCACCACTGAATAAAGTGAAAATGTTACCATTAGCGTATCTCTTATTGTTAATATCATGTACCTATTCTAAATCCACAAATCTATGAATATGCACCAATTGTTGGTCCCCTATAGAATCAATGTGATAACAAATATCTGTAGACCCTTTTACCTACATCCCAAAGAACTTGTCTGAGATTAGCCATGAAACAACTAAGGACTCCCATTGCTTGGGTAATGTTTGTTCTAGTATAGACCATAACATACATCAAGCTCTCAACAACATTAGCATAAGGTACTCGATCCATGTCTTCCATCTCATTGGGTGGGGTCGGACATTGCTTTATAGATAATTTGGTTCCCATCAAGATAGGAACACACAATGGTCTGCAAGTTGTTATGCTAAATCTCTTCAACATTGTGTTCACATCCTTGCTCTAACCTAAACAATGTTTTTTTATTGTTGTATCTCTTCTGATCTCCATACCCAAAAATACTTGGTAGCCCCTAAGTTTATCTCAAATTTTGTTGGAAGTTTAGACTTCAAGTCACAAATTAAATTTTTATTACTACCAAAAAACAACATATTATCAACATACCTTGTAATAACAAGGAATCGTTGTTCATCTTATAATAGATGTGTTATCCAATTTGAATCTCAAAATCCCAACCTTAACATAAAATAATCAAACTTCTGTTACCACATCGTTGGAAACTATTTGAGACCATTTAAATATTTTTTCAACTTACAAACCAAAAATTATTTACCTTCTTCCATGTAGTGCTTTGACTATGTCATGTAGATCTCTTCCTCCAAATCACTATGAAGGAAAGTTGTCTTCACATTTATTTGCTCAATTTCAAGATCAAAGGCTGTTCCAATAGATAATAAGAACTTAATGCATGTTAGCTTAGCAATTGGAGAAAAATATCACTATAATCAATTGCCTCAACTTGGGAATATCTTTTCACAACTAGTCTAGCCTTATACTTCTCAACATTGCCATCAGAACCAATCTTCCTTTTGAACACCCATTTACAACCAACAGGTTTTCAACCATCAAGCAGGGAATAGGTGAAAGGCATATGAGATGGAGAACTTCAAAACTCCAAAAACACAAACTTGAAAATTTCTTTTTTCCTTAGCCAATTTTATTTGTGAAGCAAATGAGGGGGACAAGGCAAGGAGTTAGATGGATTCAGCAGCATCAAATCTAGACATCAAGGGTGAGATTTTTGGGGAATTGGGGATTACAAGGAATGGGTGTCTGAGGAAAGGGATGGCCGAAACTCTGGCACCAAAAGGAACAAGATTGGGGTTTCGAAGATTAGAGGGATCATGAAAATGGTACCCAGGGAAGGGAAATTTCGAAACACTTAGAAACTTGAACACAAAACACCTAACACTTGGGATTTTCTCTAATTTTTGCAATTGCTTGCACATTGATAGGACATGGGGAATGAATAGGACAAGACATACGTAAAATTTGATCAAGGGAGACCCATTAGGAAACATCTTTGATCGCTTATCTATAATGGGGGTAACAAGGCCAAAAATGCATAAAGGGGTTGGGACCCAAGCAAAATTTGGCATTACAGGTTTGAGTCCCAACACCCTACAGTCAAGAATTCCTAGTAAAGAATGGGAAATAGGACTCTAATGCCTCATAACCATATACAGCTTATAGGGATACATGTTCATTCTTCTTCCATATATATCCATACAAAAATTTGCTAGGTTTCCAGCTATGCAACCAAACTGTTGAGATTTTCTTACTCTATTATCACAATGCTGAGTTACCGTGACTGTTTAGCAAAATGCTTTCAGAAATATGTAACAACATGCATGTGGCATGTGAACTGTTTGATAAAAAATGGCTTCATGAATATGTAACAGCACATACTGGGCACAATCATAGCTTATTCTTTACCAGTATAATCCTTTTAGTCAGCACTCTTTGTCAAAGTTTATGGCTAGGAGAATTACCAAATGTAAGACAACATGATGATGCACAGAATGCAAAACCAAGATTTTATCTCAGACCCTGGTTCTACACTTTCAATTTTCAAACAATAGCTGAACAAGAATATCCTTTAAAGGAATAAGTTCCAATAACTTTAAATGCTATCAATGCTTTATTGATCTAACTTGTAATAAGATAATCTTAATGAATATGTTATCATTCGACGAAACAAGTCAAAGAAAAACTCTTTACTTGTCCCAGCTAGGAATCAAATACTATCACCTCTCCTTTTTTGTGTTTTTTTCTGCCTGAATGAGTTTCCAGGGCACCTTCTCTCATTTCCTCCATAGAATCATCCCAACCTGAAAAACCAATCCATAGCACATGAACCCTACAACAATGCCCTTGCTGACTTCTCCAAAGTGCCCATAAAGGGTCCACCAATTTCTCAGCTCATACCTCTTTTATCCACAACCCATACGAGGGCGAGTCACTCCCATCTCATCCATTTTAATGCAATCTTTAACAGAGGTGCAGGCATTTGTTTTCTCCAGACTGAGTGAGGCTCCTAGGTGCAGGTTCATATAGAGAGTTTGGAGTGCAATACACAGCCCCGTACAATGTATTTGCCCAGAGACTTGAATCACTTTAGGCAGTTATAAATAATTTATAATGTTTTCTTTGGCTTTTATTAATCATTATTATTTAAATGTTGGGAATGTTCCTTACAAATAAAAAAATATATCATTTATCACAAATATTTATGAGATTGTGATATGCAAATGCAATTCGGAACTGTAATTGAGCTGCCTACAACCTATTAAAATTGGGTGCATTTGCAGGATGTGGCAAAATTTTGAACTTCTGAATCTTGGAGCAAGCAATGCAACCAAACAAAACATCATATCATGCAATGACATCTTTCCCAGCCCATAAAGCCTACACAATCTTAGCATAAATGCAATCAAAATAAATGCTTGATAGACGTATTTTCCCCACAAGCCCAGAGAAAGCACAATTTTCACCAGCAGCAAACTTATTAAGAAGGAGAAACCCTCTAAAGAAAGCTTACTGAGAGACTTTTCTTAAACTATACATCTTTTAGATTTTTGGGGCTTTTTTCTTTTGGGAATTGTTATCTTCCCTTTTCTTTATGTAGAAGCTTAGGATATGGTCCCATGGAGGGGAGCTACCTAAAATTACTCAGCAGGTGCTGCTGAGAATTTTTGGTAGCCTTTGACAATCAAGGGATCTCATGGATTTTATAGCTCAACAGGTGATGTTGAAATAATTAGTTTAGAATTTTAGAAAGTTGGTGGCCACATGGATTTTTTAGCAGCACCTAATGCTAAAAAGTTGTACATGCCTTCTAATGACATCATGTGGCAATTAAAAAAAACCCTATATTGGGGGAATGTAATGCCCCGCCATGCAACCCTAGGGGAAGTTGCAATTCACTAACCAAACGCAACAATTTTTTTTTTGTTAAAGAACTACTACATACAAGTTCACTATACTTTGCCAACATCCCCTAAGGCTACGGGGTTGAGATTACTATAACCCGCAAAACCACATACATGAAATGAATCATAACATTTAATTACTTAAGGAAATGAGGGTGCATACATTCCATACATGATATAACATCAAAGACAAATCGATACATCACGATATCCAATAACAATTGTTTACAATATAATTACAACACTCATTCCCCGAATGAGGTAGATCAAATAAGCATGATAATATATTACAATTTCCACCTCGATACAAATGAGGGGTAATGAAATACAAGAATAACTGGAATGAAAGAATTAGAAGAGTAATAGGAATCAACGAGCTCCCCAACATGAAAGTCTCATCCACATGATCACAATCAAAGCCAACGGTGTAAGGTGCACGTTCCACCCAACCAAGTGAAACCCAAAGGCTCACCCCCCGTGCTAGGAGATAGTAACAAGGATTTCTGGTCAAGACCAACCTCCTCTAGACAAAAGCTAACATAACTAAACCGACTCAAATACCAAAATAACATCACTTAACACAATACGAAAACTCACAAGACAATACATTGCTTTTAGGTCACATAGGTCAAGCACAACATTGTAAACCACATAATAATTGACTAATTGTTGACGTAGGAAGAGTGTCATACATAAATTGCCATGAGTTACCCTAGCTCATCTTTCCTAGGCTACCGGACCCCCATCATGGGTTACCCTGGCTTGCCTCTACCGGCGCCGGACCCTCATGCAAAACTATGCATCTCATCTCATCTCAAGTCTTAACAATGCATACTTCATGAGAGAGGTATTCATTAACTTTATTAGTGTGAAGTTCCCCATTAATTCTTTTAGATTATCACTTGATTAAACCCTAAGTGAGTTACCTTGACACCACTTTGGGCGTCGGACCTCCACGAAGGGCCACTCTCCTACTGACAACACGGGGATACAAACCCCCAATCTAAGGGTAGACAACATGCACAAACTGATAACCAGTTTAGACCTTAACACATAAGGTCACACACCCCGTTCATAGTACACGGGTAACCAAAACATATCACACATCCTGTTCATGATAACCGGATGATAACACAACTACCTCCGCGTGCAATACCCAAAAACAAGACACAAGTTGACCAACGCGAATAAATAACCCAACACGAAATGAACCTTGGAAGACTTACTAAATTTGACTCAAATCCCAACAAGAATGAACGCCCCACGACGAAAGGAAGCTTGCAAACAATTTAAGGTAATCTAAATTAGGATTTCGTAAATCCAATAATTCATCGCATTAGTGAACTTAATCAAATTAAAAAAACTAAGTTCTTGCACAATCACATAAGGGTTTGATTATTCATTTGATTCTTGTTGATGCAATACACACAATAAATTAAATCAATCTTTCCTTTGCTATACCATGATTTTCCATAAACAAATTTTCATCTATCCCTTTACAAATATCTCATTTATAAATTAAATACTTCTTCTCTTTTAAGAAAATAAATCACATTTAAATATACATATATATTTTAAAATATATATATATATATATAAAATTAATATTTAAATATGAATGATAATTACTTGAGCATTTATTAAAATATAATATACACATATTATAATATATATATAAATTATATTTTAATTCATAAAATAAAACATTGATATCGAATTTCATATTATATGTATTAAATATAAAATATATTATATACTTTATATTTAATAAATATAATAAATATAAAATAAAACGGATTTTATATCACCAAAAAGCAACGCCATTTTAGGGTTCCGCTGCGCCCTGCCCTCAACAGGGGACGCAACCCCCATGAATGGGGGCGGCGGCCTGTGTAGGCAGTGATGGCGCTACCTCCACAGGCGGCTGTCACCATTCATGGGGGTCGCCAAGGGTTTAAAACCCTTCTCCTTACCACGCACAACATACGCACAGAAAAAAAAACCAATCCGCCATTCGTGGGTTCGTTAGAATTTCGACTGGGAAACATTTTCTGGGTAAAAATCAAAATGGGGAAAAAAAATGAAATTCTTTGATTTCGTTGAAATTTTTAATAACAAAACTCATACAAATATATATATATATATATATATATATATATATATATAATAAAATATAAAAATACTTATTTTCAATATATAATAATTTGCCATTGAAATTACAAGATTTAACACAGCAATATAAAGATTTCTCAAATTAAATGAGGATTTTCCAAGCAAACACAATTTCATAAGAAAATCTATTTGAATCCCCATGCTTGTTTTCAAATTTTCTGTTGAAAGTTTGATGATGTATTTTGAATCCTTTTCTTGTTTCCACAATATGTTGAGAATTCTTTTGTTCAAGTTTGAATGGAGATTTTATCATGGGTTTTCCTCTAAATCAAAACTTGAATTCCATAACCAGTTTGAACCAATTCAAAAACAAGATTTTCAAATAAAATTTGCACAAGAATTAAAAGAAATTGCACCTTATGTTTTCTCCAAGCTTCAAATCCTTCAATGGAGATCTTTCTTTTTTTCAATTTAGCTTCACCAAATTTTTCCAATCTTTTCTTCACAATTTTTCTCCAAGAATTTCAATCCAAGTTTCTTTTTGCTCTCCAAAATTACCAAATTAAAATTTTAAAATAAAACATGAATTTCCTTATGCTATTCCTTCTCCAAATTTGTCAAACCCCTAACTTTGAATTCACCCACCAAAATTTATTGCTAAATTAGATATTTTATTTTTACAATTTAATAAAACAACTTTCATTTCCCATTGCAATTTGCATAATATTAATTTTAAACAAAGATCTATTTTACCACAAAATGACTGTGTTACACGGGGACCCCCCCACCCTCGTCCCCATCCCCATGGGGGGGGAGGGGACGAGGGACGTCCTGATTTGAAAACTGGGGGACGGCACCCAAAAAGGGGGACGGCTGGAAAATAAAAGGGGACGCCTAGGCATCCCCGAAACGGCTAGGGGACGGCTAGAAGTCCCCCAATCGTATCGGGGACGCCCAGGAGTCCCCCTTTTGTCAAAGTAAAAAAATCTTTTAATTTTTGACAAATTAAATAAAAATTGCTTAATAATATTAAATATTTCATCATATTTGATAAAAAAATTAATTTTTAATTGCTTGTAAGTTAATTATATTATGAAATAAAATAAAATTGCATGATAATTAATAAATAATAAATATTAAATATTATTATATTTCATTAAATAAAAATTTGATAAAACATTTAATTTTTAAGCATAACTATTTAATATTATAATTTATTGTCAAATTAAAAAAAAATTACGAGTAATAAAATGAATTTTTAAACAAACTATTATTTAGTTTAAATTTAAAATAATAAAATAATAAAATTAAATTAAAATAAGCATAACTATTTAAAATTTTAATATTATTGTAAAATTAAATAAAAAATTACGAATAATAAAATTGATTTTTAAGCAAACTATTATTTTAAAACAAACTAGTTAGGCAGATTGATGAGGAGGAGGTGCAACTAAGAATGGTTGGCCTTCCTCTGGATGATCCACTTCAGGCAGAGAGTGACAGTGACACAGATAGTGCTTTTGATATTGATAGCCCGAATGAGGCATAGTGTCATAGATTGACAGATTGTTGTATTTAAACTTTAAAGTTTGAGACGTTGATCTTTGAGTTATTTAACTTTAGTGTTAAAACTTGAACAAAATGCTTTTATATTTAATTGTTAAGTTATTGGCATTGCTGTTAGTGTTTACCTTTATGTTTATATTGTTGTTATACTGTTGCTATATTGTTGTTATACTCTTTATCTATGCACATATTGTCATATTGAAATTGTTGCACATATTTGATTTTTCAAATTGCTCTCTTTCTCTCTCTATATAATATATTTTTAAAAATTCATATATATATGTAATTGTGTATATATATATATATATATTTTTTGAAAATTTCTATATCGCCGTCCCCCCGCCGTCCCCAAAAATCTGCCTTCGGACTGCCGTCCCCGAAACTCGTCCCCTGCCGTCCCCCCGTACCCGTCCCCGAAACGCCGTGGAACACAGCAAAATGATAATTACACTTTCTTTTCACAAAATTGAATTTTACCCATTTACATAAAAATCATTTTTAATTTTATTTCAAAAAGGAATGCAAGGCAATTTCTATTTTTGATTTGATCTCAGTATTATTAATTTTTGATTTGATCTCAGTATTTAATAATTTTTGATTTGATCTCAGTATTTAATGCAAGGCAATTTCTATTTTTGATTTGATCTCAATAAATAAATTTAATCCATGATTAGATTATTTTATTGATTGAATTAAATTAACTAATTAATTAATAAGCACTCATTTATTTATTTTGACAAAGCAAATAAATAAAACAAACACCATTTATCTTGCAAATTTAAATACGCAAGCAAGGAGGGAAGAGGCAACAAAGAAATTAACTTATCCCACTAACAACCCGACGACACACTATGACTAGGGTGATGACTTGACACAGAAAACTTAGTTACTATATCCCAATCGATACCGTTGGTCAATGGACATGTTCAAACCTGTGAAACCAGGTGGAGTCGATGTCCTGTACCTGCATCCTGCAAACAAAGCAAGTGTCGAACATGCATATAATATAGTAAAACACACCGTGAAAAGGAAATTGTGGAATCACAGGGTGCTCGCATGCAAGTGATGTGATCTCGTCCCCTTCACCAATACAATATTGCTAATTGACGCATTTAATATCAATGATATAATCGAAAGTGTAAAGCATCATTAATTCACATACATGCTAATCTAATCCATGACATGCAATAATAATAATGACTAAATAAAATACCATCACCTCAAAACATAATGTTTACATCACTTAACAATTAGCGGTCAAAAGTAACCAAGTTCCACAAACAAAGTGATAACAAAATAAACATGCATAGAGAAATATTGTTCGATCAAAAGAGCAAAATGGAAGGGTGTTACAGAATTTCCAACTCCGCCACAAACACAACTGCTACAAATCTAAGAACTAAAAAATAGAGGCTCTTATTATATGGTATAAGATTTCAGTCTATCCTATTAACAACTTTTTCCTCATTGCATGGAACCTCCCATGCCATAAAAATAAATCCTGAAGCTCCTTGCATGAGACTTTTGAAGCTACCAGCACGCGTCCACTTCCTTATGTAAAAATTCACCCATAGTGCATTGTGAATGTTGGACAGATGTTGTACTAACTACTCAGCTCAGATTTTTCTCTAGTTCCATTGAACATGCTTTTCCATTGAACATGCTCTTCCATCACTGAGTTCCATGTTCTGTATTGATCTTTTGTATTTTTCTACACTTTCTTCTATAATTAGAGATGGCTTAGCTCCTTTAGTGTCCCTAGAATTGTTTTGATAATTTGTGGACATCAGTGTACGTTGTAACCTTTTCTCTCATTTTTCTTCTTGTTTTAACAATTTTAAGTTTCTCCTTTTTCATTTCTTGATCTTAGTGGAATCTGTTTTCTTCTCCTTATTCTCGCTCAGCTTTCTCAATTTTTGAAACCTGTGCCATTTGTCTCTGTCCAAAATTTCTTCCACAACATTCTTTTCACTTGGTAGCCCCTAACATTCTGTTTGAATCAGTAGCCCCCGAGACCAGACAGTTGAGCCATTGGAAAACATAGACAATAATTTCTTCCACAACATTCTTTTCACTTGGTAGCTCTTAACATTCTGTTTGAACCAGTGGCCCCTGGACCAGACAGTGGAGCCATTGGAAAACATACACAATAGTTGCAAGTTTGAAACCCAATTTATCTGCTACAAACATAAAGGGCAGTGTGTACAGCCCAGAAGTTATAGGGCACTTGCCCAGTCATAGTTGCTGGGCTACTGCTTCCTCCTGTTACACCCAAGAAAAACAACATTCTTTTCACTGCTGCTTTTTTAATCTCGCAATGCTCTTTAATTTCCTGTATTGATTTTAGCATTTTTAATGTACATTTTATGCTTTATAGTTATTAGGAAAGAGCTTTGCATAGAATTAATGATACTGAGTTTAATGTTACTATACAGGGAGTGAACACAATTGTGTGGGAATCAAGGAAAGCTGTAATCTGTGAACTGATAAAGCTTCAAGAAACTGTAGATGCCATTGTTGTGGAAAAGACCCTGGAAAGTGAACCTCCTACTAAAAAAGCTGAAGAATCTGTATTTCCAAACAAAGAAAATTCCCCTGAAGTAGAACATGTACCTATAGACATTCAAGCTTCTGAGTCGAATACCACCTCTTCATCCAATACAGACTCAACTTCTTTGGAAACTGCCCTAGCAAAGAAAATCATACTCGGTGAGGAAGATGATGAAAATAATAAGGATTTTCCTGTTGAAAAAGAATCGGAACCTTCACCAGAAATGAAAAATCCAAAAGAAAAAGAAGATATGGCTTCACTTAATGAAACTATGGATTCATCTGGGACTGCAAATGGGCCCTCTGAACCTTTAAAAGATTCTTCTGGTCCTGTAAAAGATTCTTCTGAGCTTTTAAACCATTCTTTAGAACCTTCTAAAGATTTTTCAGAGCCTGACACCTTTTCAAGCGGTGGAGATGTAAGTGATAATGCTGATGTTTCTATAGTTGACCAAGAGCAGATAAGTTCAGATATGCCTCAGATAGAGTCTAATGGATCTGGGTCAATGGAAGAGGATTTAAGATCTGCCAGCAGGTTGAGAAAGCTTCAAGGAAGCATGATTCTTTAGAATCTAAGAATTCTCATCCTATTTTTCCAATTTTCTTAAGATTTTACATGTTCTATACCAAATCCTTTGCAATTCTTTGTGTTTTTCAAGGAATCCAGATTAATCTAAAAACCAATTGGCAAATAATTTTCACTATAATTTTTACTTGCCTGCAGGAATGCCATACTTCAAGAGGCCTTTGAAATGCTGGATCAGATCAAATCCCTGATTGCTGAAAGCCAAGCCCAGAAATATAGTGAAGCTCCATTGCAAGCAAATGATGCTGCCAACACTGTTCAGAAGAATGAAGAGAAACTGAAAGAGGTTATTAGTGAGCACAGTATTCAAAGTTTGGAACGCTCTGAGGAACTCCATGAAGGTGAGGATGTTTTTAATGAACTAGTAACCTAGTTACCTTTATTTTTATTATTGGCATACTTCTGAAATTAGATTCCTTAATTAGCATTTTGTTTAAATAAATATCATAGTTGTAATTACAATGGTGTGTAATAAAAATTATAAAGGTTGTTGACTCGCCAAAGATTTTGCCATCAAATCCTGTGTTTATCCTCCGCACATATATTTTTCCATCAGATGCTTTGTATTTATAGTTTATTCCACAGTATATCTTAAAACTAGGGGTAATAGTTTATAGTTCTAATAATATAAAAGGAAGCTTCAAGATCAAGAGTAGTTATCTGACAAAAAGTTTAGAAGCATTTAAACACAATCCGTCTTGATTTTTGTTTTACACATATTTTTAAAGATGTGCTCCCATGGAAGGGGCTTGGGCTCCTACGTTTTATCTCCAGACAATTCTATGGAATTGAAAAGTGGCAGGCAGGATTAAAATTAACTATAAACTTTAAATTGGTTTTGGGTGGGGTGTTTCTCTATCAATATAGGGACTTCTATATTTATGTGGCACAGCTTGAATAACATCTCTTTCGAAATTTTGGATTTGGAAAAAATATGTAGAGTGCTGAAGTTTCTCTGCTAGATTTGAGATTTTTATATCTATGTAATAGTTTGCCTAACATTTTCTTTTTAATTATAATTTTTATGAAATATATCATCTCCTCTACTTAAATTGTTTACTAAAAAAAAGTTTAAACATCTATAGAACCCCCTGCTTCGAAAAACCACCAAATTTCTCTCAGCAGCACCTGCTCCCGACCATGGAACCATACTCTAAATGACCCACTTGTATTTCTTATTTTTTTCAGTTCTAAATTCTGGCCAACCACTCTCTACTCTATTTAGAAAAAGTGCCCTTCCCTCTTAACATTTTCCGTAAAACAGGTGAAGATACCTTAAACCAAGGAAAATTATCACAGCAAGATGGAATACCTGAAGCAAACACTTCAGTACAAGCCAATAATTCAGAAGAGGCTGCTTGTGTCAAAAAGAGGGAAGGAACTAATAAAGATATGGAATCATTTTCACGGAGACGGAAGGATGATGGCAATGAGTCTAAAGGTGAAAGCACCATCATGGCTGTGGAAAATATATGGGAAGAAAACAAGAAATTGAATAAGGTAATTGAGGATCTGCACCAGAGAAACCAAATGCAAAGTGACATAATTGCCCATGTAAGTAAGAAGCTTGAGCAGTTGGAGAAGCGAATGATGCAGTTGAACAACAACAGGGAAAAGTCTATGGACAAAAGAAAAAGGAACTGAGCAATTCAAACATTTCTGAAGAAGATATATATGAGGTATTATTTGTATGGTTACATTTACAACTAGAATGATTTTATTACGTTACCTTTGGTATTTAAGTTATGTTTTTTTGTTTCTTTAGCTGAATATTCGATCAACTCCCAAGCAGCATGCAGAAATTGGACCACCCAGCAACTCCGATTATAAGAAAACTTATTGTTTGGATCCATTGTGGACTTTTAAAGCACATTTTACAGTCATAGTTGCAGTAAAGTTATTTTATTGTTCATAAATGTATATTTTTCTTCGGACTTTTGCTACATGTTTCAGCAAAACAACAATAATCGAATTACCCTCTTCAAATAGGGTAAATTCGAATTACTTTTTTAAATTGAGAATATAAATTATTTGGCATTTTATATTTTTCTACTATTACTTATAGTTTTATTAGTTTGTCATCAATTTTATTAATTTAATTTAAACAAGCTTAAGAGTTGGATTTTGGGATGATCAAATTTTATATTATTAATTGAAAATCATTATTTTTATGTTAAAATATGATGATAATTAATAAAGTTATTTTACAAGAATCCAAACATAATTGAAAAAAAAGCTCTAAATCATGAAGATAATTAGAATCCATTACCAATAGGCATAGGGGCAGCAATATTGTAACCTCAACAATTGGTTAATTAAGTGAGTTAGGATGAGTATTTGATATTGTTCTTCTAATACTATTATTGATTATTTCTTTAACAATAATATCCTAGAATATACATTAGAAAATTTACTTAAATAAAATTAAGCATAGTTGGAAAATGTATGTTTTAAACATTTACATAACAACTTCCTATAACAAAATATCTCGTCAAAACTTGGATTTTCCTTAGTTAATCTTATCCTTTGAATTCTATAATACTCCAAGATAAATTAAACTAACCTTTATTCTCCCTATTCCATTTTAACAAGTAGAGCATAACACCTTCGACCATAATTGAACTCTAAATGACAAAACATTCATAGGTTTCTAATAACTTTGCAAACCCTCACAAAACCAACATGTTTCTCTCTTGAAATCCATAGGTTGAAAGTCCCAAGATAATCTTTCTTATTCAGCACATGTACCTGAAATACAAATATCTTGACAAAGAAGAAAAATAATATTGGCCAATGAGCTCTCCACCTAACCATAGGATTGAGATTCAATCCACCCCTAAGCTTTAAGGGCCACATAGCACTTCCCTTGCACACACATAACTAATATTCACAAGGACCACTTAACAATTTCATACACCATAGCATTCATCTATACAATCATTTGTACACAATAAACATTCCCAAAACAAGAAAATCTCAACACAACTCAAAATCATAAATACAAGGAATTTATTACAAATTTTCACAATGAATTAAAAACACCACAACCATCTATTTGCTTATGAACAAAGATATAACAAGGAAAGATCTTATCAAAAGATTTATCATACATCTTGTGGAAGCCTCTCTTCCTCAAACCCTATTCCTTCCATTCTTCACCAAGAGCTCTCCTTCCCAAAAGGATAAGAAAGCATCCAAAACAAGAGCAAGATAAAAGAAAAAAGAGAGAGAAGCATAAGCAAAAGAGAGAAGCCAAGGAAAAAGGAAGAAGCCCCTTCTCCTTTCTATTAGAATTTAGTACATGACATAAAAGTAGTTAAATAAATAAATTAGCATGCTATTGTTAATTTAATAAATAAATTAGGTTTTGGAAGTTATATTCCCGTAATTAGTTTCATATGGGAAAATGGTCTTATAAAGGCAATATTATGTAATAGATTTTTGGTGAAATATGAATTACTGAATTTTGATTTGAGAGCAATCTCGTTTTTTCTCTCTCATTTCAATATGGTATCAGAGCGGGTTTTTCCTTGGACCTCTCTCTGATCTCTCCCCATTCATTTGTTTTTCTCACAGCGGTGTTTACAATGGTAGTGCAGTGAAGACCACGTGCAACTGCTGTTGTTTTCTACTATTCTTGCATTCGTCGATAGGTGAATAATATAGACCATGTGCAACTCCATCATTCATCTACATTTCTTCTTTGTCTCTTTGTCGTGTTCATTCTTGCCATTGTTTAACACTTCACTCTGTTCATCGTTGCCATTCCAAAAATTTAAAATTTATATATCCTTCAATCTATTGTAGAAGTGTGTGTGGAGGTGGCATTCATTCTTGTAGATCATTCTCCCTTGGTAAAGTTGTTAAGGTATTAAAGACACACCAAAGAGATGGACCAAAGTTAGTTCTATCAATTGCAAAAATTGTTGAAATACATTGAGTATCATACATAGTCTCATGCAGTGGAGCTTACTGCTAGGTATTATAACACAACCTACAGGAATGGTTATGACTCAATAGATGCAATCTTTGCAAGACACGGGACAACAATTAATGTTCCTTGTTTGGAGTTGTTAGACAACAAACAACCAAAGATTTGTCATTGCAGTCCAGAAGGTCTCCTTAAGCAAATAAGAGAAGTTGCAATGCAAGGAAATATACCTTTAAATGGTGAAAATTCAATTCAACGATTTGATAAGGAGGCATTCTGCCAAATTGCAATGAATCCTTACCATCGTCCACAAGTCATGAGAGCTTTCATATATTTCCAAATGAAAGAGACATTATTTTGGGCTAATAATTGGAAATCTTTTATGCATTTTGTTAAGCTGATGTACAGTAAGTCATCAATGTATCTTTTTCATTGGGAATGCTCATTGTCAAATATATGCTCAACAGAAGGAAAAAACCAGTCTTGAATCAAAGCGGAAGGGGCGATTTGGAAATTCGTTTTCAGTAGTTAGGGTTTATAATTTATAGTTTTTATTTATGTCAATACTAAGGGGGGTGTTAGAATTTAGTACATGACATAAAATTAGTTAAATAAATAAAGTAATATGCTATTGTTAATTTAATAAATTAGGTTTTGGAAGTTATATTCTTGTAATTAGTTTCATACGAGAAAAATGGCCTTATAAAGGCAATATTATGTAATAGATTTTTGGTGAAATGTGAATGACTGAATTTTAATTCGAGAGCAATCTCGTTTTCTCTCTCTCATTTCAATACTTTCAAGGAGAAATAATATATAGAAGAAAAAAGACAACCAACTTTTCAACTTCCCAACCACCCTTTCAAGTCCAATTTTCGTCACTTTTCATAAGTGGGTAATTAAAGTAGGTTTTAGACTTTATTAAAGGGGTTTTATAGAATAAAAATACCCCTACCCCATAAACCTATCACCTAGGAAACTTTTTAAACAATTAAGACCACATAAGGACTTCATAAAACATAAAATAAGTGACTCAATGGACTAATAAAACAACACACACATGCACACAACCCATACCACACAAAACAAGGTTAAATCACATGCCCATGACAAGACTAATATTTCACAAGGATACAATAAAGGAAGTAGCTATGTGACCCCTCGTGATCAACATTAGCCAATTTTTACCTATTTTCTCAACCAAGAAAGTGTGCCAGTATTACTAATGATTAATAATATTAAAACAAATGACATATGAATTAAAAATTCCAAGAATAATAATCAACTAGAAAGTTAGATCCACTAATCTACACAAGTAACATGCAATTTAACACTCCTTACTCGTGTGATACGTATTATAGAGTCAATAAACAATTGAATGAATACTATATGTTATAAAAGGATCACCACTTATGTCAATAGTCTATTTAACTTACAATGCATACTACTATAAGTAAACATTGAATATCAACAATCATCTTCCTAATCACACCTACTCACATCTATAATATGTAATCACCTAATATAATGTAATCCACTTAAAATACATAATAATATTACCAATAACTAAGCATCTTGATTATTGCATACTTATGTAGACAAAGAATGGAACTCATCTGACAATCACAAGAACTCACAACAACCATTAGATAGGATTAATCAAGAATATGCACATCTTTGTGTTGTAGCAACAACCATCACTCATGTTTACTATCCAACATGAAAGAACAAAGAATATAGCACATAAACCGTCAATGATTATTAGAAACAACAAGGCCACAAGAGAAGGGATTTTACAATGAAGATGGAGATGGATCAGATCTTTTACATATTTTGTATACACATTTCCTAGTGAATGTGGTTGTTAGGGGGCATTGTAATATGTTCCAACAAAGTTATAAATGGAGGTGTTAGCTTCAAATAAACTATGCATCCACTTGCATGGATCCAAACATGACCATAATAAAAATTTGAATCAAGAACATAATCAAGCTCCATTATAAATAGGCTCATGTTATGTTTGTAATAGGGAGAGATGGAGAAAGAGGAAGAGGTAGGGATAGAAATATGGAGATATAGAGGAGGGAAGAGCGAGAGAGAGAGAGAGAGAGAGAGAGAGAGAGAGAGAGAGAGAGAGAGAGAGATAGAGATAGAGAGGAAGATAGAAATGGAGATGGAGAGGAACATTTATTTTAAAAGAAAAATTGTCCTCGAAGCCCATTGTGCATTAACATAAACAAATTGTTGAGCATAGGGATTTATTGCATGATGAAGTGGTACTCAATGATCTTTGAAAGGCCAATAAATCTCATTTGTATGTAATCGTGTTTTTCTATCTTTTGTCATAAAGAGACCCTTTGAAAAACTATCTCGACTCCACTATTATACGGTAGAGAGTTGGAGTTATCTTTTCAAGTGGGCCTAGTCTATCTTTTAGACCTCTGAATATTTTATGTCTATCTTTTAAAAAATTAGTTGTATTTAAATAGTGATAATGATGATTTGTTTTGTATTATATCATTTATCAAAGTTTTTTTTTTTGGTATGATTGATATTTATTCGACCCTTGAATAATTTTGATGGGTTGGATCATTTACTTGTGATAGTTTAACCAAATGATAACTTCTAATTTAGATATATGTTCTCTCATAATATTATAATCTAACATACAAAAATAAAATTTCTTATTGTAATGGCGTGAATTTGCACCCCTTGCAAATTTCCCATTTACACCTCTTACCTTAGAAAAATTAAAATTAATGATGCTATTTCATGTCCTTTTTCCACTTTCCATCCATTTGGTAGTTGTTAGTAGCGTCATGGGGGAATTTTTGTTGGGGACATGAACATGGTGCGCGGATGTCTACACGGCGTGTTGTCGTCTTGACAGGATTCTCGCCTTTGGGATCTGCAAAGGCGTTACAGTTCTCCATTGGTGTTGAAGTGTAACATCTCTGCTCACTTGATTGACCTTGAATGGATCCTTTGGCCTCCCTTTCATCAAGTCAAAGCACTATCTCATTCATTCAATTCATCTTCTTCACAGTTCTTGAGACTCCACTTGATCTTCTTCACAATTCTTCATACCTCACTTCATTCACAACACTTGTACCAGCATTGGAGTTACAACTTGGTGTCTTGCGAGACTAATTTCTTCATTGTTGCGGCAACATCGACTCTGCTAGGCTTGCAAGCTCTTTCCTTATCTCATTTGTCTTGAGTGCATGTGATTGAAGGTGATATATCTTTATCTCTCACTTTTCTTAGCATTATCGTTTACCTACGTAGCATATTGTTAGCATTGCTTGGTATTCTTCTTTTCAGTGCTTTCCTTTATCATATTTCTCCTATCGTTGCTATATTGGTTGTCCGTGGAGGTGGGAACACCAAAGCAGGGGATTGACTGCGATAGTCCTCTTAAAACGACCCCAACATTTTTCCTCTTTGTTGTGTGTAGGTTTGTGTTGAAGTGAAGAGCTCGAGATAATTAACTAGTGGGTAGGAAGGTGCACCTTCCTCACCCTCCTTTGTCATTTTTTGATTCAAGTAGTTAAAGTATTCTTCTTGTTGTTTTGTTGTTTAGTAGCTTTTACTTTCTGTGTTCGCATCAAACCTTATATGTTAAGCGGTTAGTAGGTTCTTTATAGTTTTTGGCTATGTTTCACACTTTTTGTCTGTACAGACTTCAACGCCCCACATGAGGCACTAGTGCGCCACACTATCGTCTGTGTCTCACACTTCCGTCCTCTGGCATAAAGATATCTAAGGTACAATTCAGGCTTTGGAAACCTACTCTCCTAACCTCCTAAAACTCTCGGGTCAATAGAAAGATAGCGGTACTAAGAGTGCTCTTCTTTCTCTACCTTAAACACTTCGCAATTTCCTAAACCTTTCGTCTAGCTTGATGTAGATTAGGGCATCCTACTGTTTGAGGCCCTCCCATGACCTGGGGTCTTGAGCAGCCGGTCCCCCTCATCTACATTTTAGTGAACCTGACATGAATTGTTTTGGTTTCATTTCATAGTGTTGAATGAAGCTTCTCTTGTGCTCTAGGAGTGTTGTAGATTTTCTTGTTGTAGGGCATGTAGCCTTGCAACCCAATCTGTGATCCCTAGTATCGTAGTTAGAAGGCTCCTTAGGAATTAGGGAATAGAATCTAGATAGGTCACTGTCTTGTGCTCGGACCCTCAAGTGTTCTGAAGTAGTCCTTCTTGAGTATATAAATATGGTAACTCTTATGTAGTTACCCATCACTCAGCCTACACCTAGCTCTTCATATATAACCTTCACGACGCAAGTCCTACCCCTAAATATTATGAATAAGGAACCATCTCCTCTGTATATTCCCACTCGTGTCAACAAGAACGTTGTTATTGGGGTTCTAGTAGACCTCGCAAGCCGTGTGAATATTATTATGGAGGAGATTCTCTCGATCAATTTCTTACATAAGGATAGGTATAATGAGCCGAAGAGTACCATTCATACATTTGACAGACTCTCAATTCCTCCTATAGGTTCAATCACCCTTTCCGTCTTGATTGGACCTAGTGCTATAAATGCAACCTTTGATATCATCCCAGTTTTTGACTTGTTTAGGGTGAAACTAGGCATCCCTTAGCTAGTTTCCATGAACAAAGTTGCTTATGTGATCCATAAGTGTGAAATTCTCCCATGAAGGTGCAGTGCACATAGTGCATGACAACGAGTTGATGGTAGCACATGGGGGCTATTCCATAGATCACTTTTGTCCGGCCCCAGTCAATCTACTCCCTCCAAGGAAAAACTTACTTTATAGGAATTATGTCAAGTATAAGATTGGGGGTAAGGCACGTCCAAAAGGGACATTCCCTGTATCTCCCTACACAATCTTGATTAAGGGTTGTATGATAGTGCAACAACGAGATGCCTTTGCCTTGCCAAAGGGGGAGGAGAATCTTGCTCACGTTGATTATCCCTCTCCTTCCTCTACACCCATCGTTTCATCTGCTTTTTCCTTCCGTCCTATTGCAACACCTTTGACTTAGCCCCTATGTGTTTCATGGGGAGTCCAATGGTGCCCGCTTGGTGGAAGGCCAAGCGTCAGGTGTTCAACCTTCCCGTCTTACCCATGGTGCCTTGGCCCATTGTCTATGGTAAGGGAAAGGGCCCTTGTGGAGCTTCCCCTGTGTCTCAGCCTCCGCGGCCTCCTAATGTTCCTACCCCTAGGATAACAAATGGGAAGAGGCACACCACTAAGGTGCTTGAGTCTACTTCTCTATATATTGTTACCTTTGTTCCTACATCTCTTCCTCCTGCTTCTGCCCAAGAGTCACTCCCTCTGTTGGCAATGGTTGTGATGGATACTTTGATGATAGAACAGGAGGCTCCTACTCCTCCTCAAGCTACAACCTCTAGCTCTCAGGGCCGAAGAAACCGCCTTGTGTTTGAGCGTAAGTGCCGAAGGAAGGCTCTAGCCGTTGAACAAGCTGCTTTGTAGGAGGAAGGGGAGCCAATAGCTCCTATCTTGGTGTCCTCTACTATGTTCTCCTCTTCCACCCCTTCTACTTTAGTTCCCACTGCCTCAATTTTTCTTTTGGATCCCCTTACGAGCATGGATGACCCTCACCCTAAAAGGGTGCAAGTGTTCATTACTCCATCATTTGAGCCTCCTCTCCTGATGTCCCTTTTGGACATCCCACCTTTTCCTAAGCCTGTGGACATGTCGAACACCTTGATGGTGTTCGCTATGGTTTTCTCCTCTGCTTCCTCACCTTCTGCTTCCTTTGTGGGGATCTCGTATCCTCCGATGAAGCGCAAGTTGGAGGAACCTACTTCGAAGGGGGTCAAAAGAAGGGATCGCCTTCTTCGAAAAATGGTCTTGCTTTGGATTGCGTCGTCTTAGTGACAGAGGTAGCCCCGATGTCTCTTGAGTTTGTCATTACCCCTGAGTCTTTTGGTGAGCCTGGTAATGGATCTTGAGCGCCTCCTCCATCTCCTACTCAGTTGACGCATGGCACTCCCGTCAAGTGCATGTTCAAATCAGTAGATGATGTCCCGACTCTATTGGTGATCTTTACAAGGTCAATGATGTTTACCTCACAAGAGTTGAGCGAAGAAGACCTCGAGCGGCCCTCTTCCTTAGCTCTTGTCACAAGAGAGTCAAAGGGTGCTCCCCTAGCTATCCCACCCTCGTAGGCTCATCTACCCTCCCCTTATATTGATCTAGATTGGGAGAACAACAACCTCTTGGTTGATGAGGAATAGGGGGCACCTCTTCTTTATCTGTAGATTAGATTTGTGTGTGTTGTGCTCCCCCATGCTTGTTCTTATGTGTTCCTAAAGGACCCTTTGTCACCCTTGTAAGTGCTTGGATACAAGAGTGTTTTGTGTCAAAAAATTCTTCTATTTGTTACATCCTTCTTCCTCTATTGTCTTGATTTTATGTTAGGATTCAAGCATATCGGAGCAATAAACATTAACAATTATATGCAGATTAAATAGCCTAAAAATAACAATGAAGAATAACACAAAAGAGATCAACACAAAAATTTAATGTGGTTCACCCAATATGGGCTACATCCACAGAAACTTAGCCACCCAATGATTTTATTATCCAGTGTAAAATAGATTACAATCTCACGAATCACACACACCGCAATTTACATCTCAGCTGCTTATAATAGGCTTTTTGGAAGATTCTAGAATTAGGGTTTTACAAAGTCATTTTGTCATTTGACATGTTAACAAGAAAGCCTTGGTGTGTTAGTGGGAAAACCTTGAAATGTTACGAGTGTATAGTATTTGCATGATCAATTGCCACATACCAAAAATCTCCCACTTGGAGACTGATCAAGCTCCACACCAAACAATCTCCCACTTGGAGATTGATCCTGGATGACATCGCTGCACTTGCAACTCTCACTGGATTACAGATCTAGTTGGTTTCTTATATCCACCATTATTAGTCATGAAGGCCAACATAAATTGATGAGGAAATTGGTTTCTCCTGTGTAACTACCTTTGTCAACATATTTGTAGGATTCTCACTTGTGTGAATTTTCTCTAGCTTTAGCTGTCCATCCTCCAAAACTGACTAGATGAAGTGGTATTTGAGTTGTATGTGCTTAGTTTTTGAATGCAACGCTAAATTCTTAGCAAGATTAATGGCACTCTAGCTATTAGGGTACAAAGGGCTATCTTCTTATCATTGTCCCAATTCCTCTAGAAAACTTTGTAACCAAATCATCCCCTTGCTAGCTTCCGTAGCATCAACATACTCAGCTTCAATGGTTGAAATCACAACAACCTTTTGCAACCTTGAAATCCAACTGACTACAATACCTCCTATAGTAAAAACATACTTTGTAGTACTCCTCTTGCTATCAATATCAATCGTTAGATCGGAGTCAACATATCCTTTTAGAGCAGAATTTGTTCCTCCAAAACATAGTTTCTTTGAAGTAGTACCTCTCAAATATTGGAGAATTCATTTTACCGCATTCTAATGTTCCATTCCCGGATTGCTCATATACCTGCTTACAACTCCCATTGCATACATCAAGCTGCCAACTACTGATGCATATGGTATCTTAGGCATTTTGTCTTCCTCATCTTGCATCTTTGGACACATCTCCTTAGTCAACTTAAAATGTCTAGGCAAAGGTGTACTAACTTCTTTTGCATTCTGCATGTTAAACCTTTTCAACACCTTCTCTACATACTCACTTTGAGACAAATAATTTTCTATTTGTCCTATTTATGTGAGATTTAACCTAACCATCACAAGGCAACAATAACTATATAAGAAAATCACATCATATAAAAGTGTAGAGTAGTTCAAGCAATGGTTATGGCTGAGAAGTGATTTCACTAGAGGTATGACAGTACCAAGGAAGTCAAAGGCATTAATTATACATAATACATTATGATTTCAGGTGAGATACACAACCAATACATTCTAGCTCATACTAGATGCCATCTATTATGTAGGCATAGATTCTCCTTGGTTAGGGGAAATTTATAGGACAATTGGTTCAATGTGCAAAGACATTAATACAAAAAAGGAATTTAGATAGGAATAAAATAAAAACAATTGTGCTTTTAGAATTCTCATGACTAAAAGTTGCTAAAAGGATTGTCATGCTTCCAATATTTGTTCCATACATTGAATCTGCAAAGGGAAAATAGGGCAAGGGATACATAATGTGATAATAGGAACTACAATGAATTTATCTCATGTTTGATGTTAGCGTGTGAAATGAAGATAACAAAAGCTCCATTGTGTAGCCAACTAGAGGGCGAAGTCCACTCAATCTAAAAAGCCAACAACAATTCAAATATATATATGGTATAATTAAACAAAATTTTAAATCAAATTTACATGAGTTTGTTGTTCACTTTTTGTTTTATGTTATGCAAATCATCTCAAATACCATGAACAAAACATAAATGTTATTTTCTCAAAAAATGTGTGGATCTCAGCCATTGCAAAAACCAAATGGAAAATATGAATTATGTATATGATAACGTGAGGATGGTGAGGGTTATGTGCATTTCAAGATAATAATTATTAATGAAGACAAGAACTACCACTAATTTGTATACAACATCAATAACAAAACCAACTATATGCCATGTATTTCACAAATAGATCAATGAAAGTTATACCCACAAAAATGAGTCGTCTAATAACTAATCCCTGGAAAAAAAACACAAGGATCATTGAAATAATGCTCACCTAGATTTTAGGTAGCATGCCATGACCCTGACAACATTATTCCAACACGAATGCCATGATAGTTAGTTAAACCAATAGGTTGTTGACTGCTCACGAGAGAAAGTGCATTGTTAAGGTTCAAGCTATTTTGTAGGAGGGGGAATGCAGAGAGCTCGGTCTAAGGGACTAGTGAAAGGGTTGCCCGGGTGCTTCATCCCATTATAGTTCCGGGAGGGAGGGAATCTTAGTTCGCAGGTGATTGATCAACTAAGCGCTTTTCCGATAGAATGATCTAGGTTGGGAATGAACTCACCTTCCAGATTCACATGGATGGCCCGCCATCGTTGGTGGTACCTACCATTTGCAAGCACAATGGTTGTTATTACTCCTAATGCATTGAAAATATTTTCTTCTTTTTGTCCTGGTATATTGTAGTCTTTGAATCCAAATTTCCCTGCCATAGCAAATGCATGTTCTTAGAAGGTTTTAGCAAAGTTATCTCAAGTTACAAATTTCAAAACCAAGTCAAACATTTAAAGAAAAATGTAAGTTAGAATTCATAGCCGAACCATCTTTTTGAAATGTGAATAGAAATGAGAGGGAAAAATTTGTATACCATTGTCAATTTTGTGTGTAGACTTGTGGGTAGCAAAGTTGTTTTCTTCTTGCTACATGCCCATAATGGTTATTGTTGGTTTTTCCATAAAATCTGTCTACTCTTTCATTCTCTTCTACAATTTAGAACAAACTTGCCTCACACCTCAATGGATTCTTCTCCAACACTAGATAGTTGTCGCTTAGATAGAATCAATGCTTCCAACTAACATGCTATAAACTATACCTACTGGACCAAATTGATATTGTTGCTTTGATTAAAATGAACACATACTTGACAACATTGAACAAAAACACGAAAGAATACTCACAATTCAAGGCAACATCCAGATAAGTAATGAGTGCCAACTTCTGCTAATCCCCACAAACAAAAATAAAGACTGATCCATGGCTCATCTTCATAATGTGCTCTTGAACACAAGAAGAAATACCCACCATTTATGTAGAAAATAAACCACAAAAAAATTAGTCTTTCACAATATAGGCCCAAGTGACTGTCAGTGGGTTGTGTACCTAACATCAATTGTTTTTTGAATATTGAGACATTTATCTCATTTATTTTTCCACAATGATTGTTACATCTCCCATGGAATGTTGCAACAATGAATAAACTGAGCCTGCTTACAATAATGCACTACTATCATTGTACAGAATAAGAAATTTGTTAGATAGGATTATAGATTGCCTATTTTGTAATTTAGGGATGGTAGAGCATCACTCTCTTTAAAAATTTCAAATTACTCATCATTGCACCATTTATTAGGAAATATAGCATCCTAGATCTTAGATCTAATATGGCCAAGAAAATAGGTCACATCACCCTATTTGTGTTGTGGGTTGAGGAGCCAACAAACCCCATATTTCCATCCACCCTGCCCCCAGGTGATACCTTCAGGAAAGCTAGAAAGTGTAAAAGATATGGGAACTTATGAACACTAGCACTTCATTCCACAACATAGATGCCCAAAACATAGTGAAATGGATGTGTGGAAATATTACTCTTTTATCTATAGACTAAACCGTGAAAAAAAAAGAGAAGGAAAAATAAAAAAAGTTTCTATTGTTAATTTTGACAAGATCAAGGTTTACAAACCCTAATCCAAAAATCCTAACTAGGCTAAATTAGCTTAGTCGAATGAAAATTGAAGCAGTTTTTACTATCTTGGGGGATCACCTGACAACGTTTTTGTTTGTGGGGATTGTTAATATTAAATTTGACAAGATCCAGATTCCCAAATCCTAATTCAAAAACTATAAATAGTTGTACTAACAAGATTCATTAGGCCATCTTGCTGAGTGAAATGAAAATTGAAGCAATTTAACATATCTATATACTTTTGGTGAAACAAAATTCAGTGTTGGGGATCACCAATTTTACAGTATTTTTTGGAAAAGACTAGTGATAGAGGGGAAAATTATTCAAGGTGGGGTTGCCTGCAAAATTTAGGATTGAATGGTTAGATTTCCCTCACAAGACAACAACTTCAATGTTAAGTGTTGTGTTTTGAGGGAAATTGTATGGTTTCTGGCATACCCAGATATCGGGACATTTACTAGCCGTATTGCTTGTCATCATATTATAAGAAAATCTTCCAAGTTTTAACATGAATAATTAGCGTCTTTGAGGTTAAAAAGAAATGGTTTCTGGCAATCCCAAACCTCAGAATATCTATCAGATGCATTGTTTCTCTTCATATTACAAGAAAATGTTGCATTGTTAGCATGAAAGGCAACAAAGAAAGAAGTATTTATGAAGTGCATAAATACCTTGGAAGCCAAGTGTGTAGCCTTATTTGTGATACCAAACAACCGGGCTCGAGCAGAATCTTCTACAACATGAACTGGTTGCAAATGGAATATGGTGGTACCTTCACAAGCAAGCAAGCATACACGACATTAGACTCTCACTCACTGATTTGAAACTTGATGCAACTACCCTAGCATGCATAATTGTAAAATGTGGAAGCATTACAATGCCACACACCCTCTAGCTCCATGTGCCCTTCATAAGAAAAATAGACAAAACATTAGGAAAAAATGTGCAATACTTTGCCCTCTTCTCTTGATTGGATAGGCTACTCAAAATTAATCTTGCAAAAATCTAAACCCCCAACAAATTAGCCGTTGACCAACAGGGAGGTAGATAAATAGTTAATTCTTATGCAACAAAACAAAACAAAAATACAAACATTGGCTTAACACTACATATACTTTGCCCTCTTCCCTTGATTGGACAGGCTACTCAAAATTAATCCTGCAAAAATATAAACCCCAACAAATTAGTCGTTGGTCAACAAGGAGGTAGATAAATCATTAATTCTTATGCAACAAAACAAAACAAAAATACAAACATTGGCTTAACACCGCATATAATTCTCCGCTCAGTTCCCAATGCACAAACTAAGATGCCTTTTGCTCATACGAAAACATTAGTCTCCCACCTACATGACTAATAACCCAAAAAAACTCATTTTAATATATTTTTTCTTCATTACGCCAAGAAGCGTTATGAAGGAATATTCTCCGTAAAGTTTTTGAAGCTACATTGAAAATGACAGGAGGTGGAAGTATTAAATTTATTGAATAGATTGTTTACTACACATTTTTTATATTAAAATGGTTGTAATTTTTTTCCACTAAAAATTAGGTGAATGGAGCAAATTAACAAAAACTAAATTTAGTTTTTTTTAAGATTAAAATTAAATGACTTATAATTTACTTCAATTTAAATTTACAAGATTTAAAATATAAATTATTAAATTTATAAGATTTAAAATATAAATTATTAAATTTATAAGATTATTTTTAACATTTTGTATTAGTATATATTAGTAAATAGTGTATTTTTATGTAGGATGTAATTCTTTTTCCTTTGTCTTATAGTTTTAGTAATGTTGCTTTTTAAAAATAATTTAAATAATCATCCAATATTTAAGTCAAACATTTATCTATTATTAATTTTCATGTGTTATTTGCATTGAATTAAATATTTTTAAAATATTTTTTCAAATAGAAATATAAATTTATAAGAATAGAAATATAAATTTATAAGATTAGAAATATAAATAGAAATATAAATTCATATAGAAATATAAATTTATAAGATTTAAAATATAAATAGAAATATAAATAAAAATATAAATTTATAAGATATATTAAAATGGTTGTAATTTTTTTTCCACTAAAAATTATGTGAATGAAGCAAATTAAAAAATGCTATTTTTTTTTATTTTTTTAAGATTAAAATCAAAATACTTATAATTTACTTGAATTTAAATTTATAAGATTTAAAATATAAATTATTTTTAACATTTTGTATTAGTATATATTAGTAAATAGTGTATTTTTATGTAGAATGTAGTTATTTTTCCTCTGTCATATAGTTTTAGTAATGTTGCTTTTTAAAAATAATTTAAATGATCATCCAATGTTTAAGTAAAAAATTTACTTATTATTAATTTTCATGTGTTATTTGCATTGGATTAAATATTTTAAAAATATTTTTTCAAATAGAAATATAAATTTATAAGATTAGAAATATAAATTCAAATAAAAATATAAATTTATAAGATTTAAAATATAAATAGAAATATAAATTTATAAGATTTAAAATATAAATTCTTCCCGTAGTTTTTCTAGGCTAGTGTTTCAAAGATGGGAGTGCAACAATTATGAAAAAAAAAATGAATTAAAATAGTTAAATTATTATTTTAGGAGTTTAAAAAATTAAATGTAAAAGAGTAAGAGTGTTTAGTTTTTAAGGATTAATGTTGAAGAATAAGTTTGATATAATGTAGAGTTTTTTGTTGTTGTGGTAAATTAAAAATATATATTATTTTTAAATAACATGTGTTTTGTAAGATTTGATCTTGTCTATTATGGGAATGTTTTGACAAGTCTATAAATTGTGTATAATTGTGATGCTTGCACTTTGAGCTAGATTCTCCTAGATTGACCCCTTGCTTAGAGTAGCTTTATAGTTGTAAAAATTTCCAAAGACTATGTATAATCTTCTATGTCATAGAATGATTTGATGCAAACACAAGTTTATATTTGTGCTCTAAAGAAAAGATTCTTAGAATGATGTTCCTTACAATGCATACAATTTCCAATTGGTTCCTTTTCAAGATGGTGTGAAACTGGAAATCACACCTTGGTGTGCAATGGGTACGTCGAAGAGTTGTGGAACGTCAATTAGGAAAAAATTGGGTATATTTTTTTGCAAACATTTTGCAAAGGTCAATGGTAGGCTATTTAGAAAATGATGTTTTTTGTGCAACATAAGTTTAAATGGATAAGTGATAGCTTCAAATCAACTATGCATCTTTTTATAGGGATCCAACTATGACTGAAACAAAACCTCTAAATGAGCTCCATTACCAACAAGCTCATGTTATGTTGCAATAGAGAGAGAGGGAGGGATATAGATAGAAAGAGGGAGAGCTAGAGGGGGGGAAAGTGTGAGAGAGGGGGGGTAAGGAGATAGAGGAAAAAATAGAGCGAGACTTAAAGAACAAAGAGAGAGGACTTGAGAAAGAGAGGGATATACAAAGCGGGGAGAGGTAGAGAGAGAGATAATTTGTCAAATATTATAGTTGCAACGGCCATAGTAAACATGCATACAAAAGTGGAAGCATTAACAAGGCACATGAACTATTTAACATAATACCTGAAGTTTTGAAGAAGATATCATCTCACAGACTACAATGATTGCAGGATATGTACAACCTTCCCACATCTACATAGATTTTTAAGATCATACAATAAGTCACAATTTTTTTAGGATCCAAGGAAAAAAGTAACATCATTGTAAATAGTCTAAAACCTATATCCATATGTGATTTGTAAGGGCCAAGAAAACACATCCACACAACCATCACATGTTTAATTGGCATCTTAATCATAAAGTTTAGGGTGTTCTTGAAATATATAAACGCTCATCCACTAAACCTAAATGGCTACATGCACAAAGAACACAAGCAAAGCTTATATTGTTATGATATGTTTGAGAGTGCTTCATTATTTCAAATATTATGAGAACATCCTTGCAAAATCCATTTTGTGCATATCCTGCAAATGACACCACATTTCTTTGATGCACTTTTTTAAACAATTCACAAGCCTTATCTTTTCTTTACATTTTCCATACATGTCTATCAAAGCATTTCCAACTATATTATTTGACAAAATTCCCCTTTCCATCAAATCTATAACGTGTTCCAAAACTCCCATTTTGGGACAAGCAGGGAGAATGTTGGCTTTACAACTACCAATTTGATTTTCTTGAAAGTTTCTTAATCTTTGTCAACAAATCCATTTTGTTCGTGTCCTACAATCATAGCATTCAATGTGACCAAATTTCTTTTGAGGCACATTATCAAACAGTTTGCGTGCCTTGTCTATGCTTGCACACTTTGCACACATGTTTACCGCTCTAGTTGTAACTACATCTGACCAATTTCCTTTATCATTTAGATGCTTTGATGGAAGTCCATACCCTGTTCCAAAGCTCCAATTCAACACAAGCTGCAAGGATGTTGGCAAAGGTTGTAGAGTGTGGTTTTAAGCCCATGAGCTGCATATGCCTGAAAGTTTCTAAAGCCTTTTCAACAAATCCATTTTGTGAGTATCCTGCAATCAGGGCATTCCACGAGAACTCATTTCTTTAAGGAATTAACTCTAATAGTTCACATGCCTTGTTTGTCCATCAACATTTTGCATACATGTATACCAGGGAGGTTGCGAATACATCATCTGACGAAACCCCTCTATCTTTTATCATGTGAATGGTGTGCATAGCTTGTTCCAAAGCTCCCATTTCAGCATAGATAGGGAGGATGCTAGCAATGGTTGAGGACCCTAGCTTTACACCTACCAATTGCATTTGTTTGAAAGATTCTAAAACCTTTTCAACATACCCATTTTGTGCATTTTATGTTTTTTTGCATGTAGTGAAACAATGTGACAAGCTCTGGAAACCCATGTCTTCTTATCTTGTAGTAGCTAACTTCTACAGTGCGGGAATTTAAGTTGTGCGTGGGTGGGCGAGCGACACCATTAAGTGGCCAAAAAATAGTGGAAAACTAATAAGATCGGCGGTGCACTTGTTTTCAATCGTTGGCCAAGTGCTGTGGAAAGAGGTCAACCGTTGATTTCAAATTTTAGGTTGATCTCTCTCAAATTGGATACGCCTTCGATGTAAAATATATAGGAATATGTGTGGACACAAGTGTAATAGAAAGCTAATTATAGTAAATATATGATAATGAGAATGTGTGGATAAAGTGGAGTTAAATGGATAGAAATGAGTGAGTGGAGGATTGGATGGTGGAAGAAGGGATTGAAAAATGTGCCCACCTTACATGGGAGTGCTTTTGTCAATATGTATGTTTATTAAAATTGTTCTAAAATTAAATTGTAATTAGCATGGGTATTCAAATTTCATTATTAAAATAGATAAAAATAATTATAATTTTTTTTTTTTAAATAAATGTATAAAAAATAAAAATATATGGATACTTGATTACTACTTTTTAAATAAGGTTGCGTAGAAGGATTTTTTAAAATGTAATTTAGTGAATTTTTTTCATTATTAAGTGAAAAAGTCCCTAGGTTGAATGCCTATGGGATAGGTTCATGTTGGGACCTATTTTTGGAGATTTGGATAAGCTTTGTCCCTCCTAAAGTTCATATGAAGAAATTTTACAAGATTTAACTTGGCTATGAAGCAACTTGACTTTAAGTCATCAAATCTCTTTTACCTAGGTTCATACATCCATCTTGGTATATTTTATCCATAAAACTCTTGAAGTTTGTGGGAGTTACATTCAAAGTTAGGGCTAGAGTTCAATTAGAGTTACTTGGTTATGAGACAATTAGGGTTAAGGTTCAATCAAGATTCAATTAGGCTTAAGATTTAATTAGGGTAAGGGTTAAGGTTAGGGTTGGGGCAGGGTTAAATTAGGCTAAGGGTTAGTATTAGAGTTAGGGTTAGGATTCAAGTAGAGTTTTGATTCAATTAGAGTTATGATTCAATTATAGTTATGACTAAATCAAGATTATGATTTAATAAAAAAACAATATTCCACTCTTTCACTTTGAGTTTTATGAATTTTAACTTTCTGTTGAATATGCACATCTTAGTGCGATGATCAACTATTTGGGTGAGCCAGGAGTTAGTGACAACCAATTTGAAGTTTGGGTTTTCCATCTACACTTTTTCAAACTTAAAAGACACTCTTCTAGGGAATTTGTCCTTGTCTATGAGCTAGTAATCCAAACCAACTTCAAATAGGGTTTCGATTAGGGTTCAAATAGCTTTATGGTTAGAGTTAAGCTTCAATTTGAGTTAAGGTTCAATTGATTAAAAATAGATGTCTTGAGAAGGATATCTCTTGACGTACTTTACATATATTTTTAAAATATAGATATGTTAGTTTTAATATATCACTTAAAATATACGCCACTTTAAATGTGGACCTTATTCTAGACAGGTTGTTGAAAGGGATTTATCTTTTCCACATCAATAATCACTTTTTCATAGACTCTCTCATTTATTTATTATTTTTTTTGAATTCCCACAACCGGCCATATCGATTTTTATTTTATTTTATTTTGATGAATAACGAGCATAACCCCGGTAATGTAACCCAGCGTGGTATGATTTACTCTATATAAATAGTGGCGAGAAGGGCATTCGAATCGAAATAAAGCAACTCATATTTTCATTTGCATCCCTGAAGATTTTAGGTACTCGTGGATCTTCTGAGGTATGTTTGGAATTCTTTGATGTTTATGTAATCGTAATTGTCGTTTGAATGGAGGATTTTCCTTGTTTCCTTCTCCTTTTGCCAGTAAATTGAAGGATCTGCAATTAAAAAAACAAACAGCAGAATTGGATTTATGCTCTGCACATTGTCTGAGTTTCGAGCTGAATCATTAAATCTACACTTTTTTCTTTTGCATTATTGTCGAATCCTACCAATTTGTTTTTGCCTGGAACCCTAGCGTATAGAAAGCCTAGAGCTTATCGAAACGGTTTTGTTTGTTCGGGAAATTTATGTTGAAACCCTAGGGATCGTATAACATGAAGCTGACATTGTTTAGTGTCGTGGCACGAATAGATCGATTTGTTAATAGATTTGATTAGAAATTGCTGTTGATCCTTAAGATTACCAAGTCGGGGCCAATTTAACTCCTAGATCAGAGTACTTATTTTTAGGCTGTCTAGATGTCTCATTATTAAGGAGCTGCATGAAGATCTTTTGGGAACTAGCATGTGAAATTTTATGACGCCCGAATATTTCGGTATAATTAGAAAAAGTCTCTAAGCATTTATGTTTCATCTAGCATGCATCTAATTCTTGCAGATTCACTAAGTTGTCAAGTCATAAATATGGTGATCGACATCTTGTTAACCAGCAATTGACGCTGTTGTTGAATGGGGGAAAGCTATTAACTTATTACGAGTATCTTGAGATCAAATGGATCCCATGGTTGTGTGCACATCATGGGTTTTACGTTAGGCTTGACTATATGCTTAGGTGGTTAGCCTTTGGGCATCCCATAGTTTAGTCTGGTTAGAGGGTTTGCTTTACGACCCCATGGTTGAGTCCGAGTCATGAGGTTCACCTTAGTATTGTTTGTACACTGGGTTGCTTGGCCTTCGGGTTTGTTGTATTTGAGTCTGGGTTATGCGGTTTATTTTAGGATTCCATGGTTGAGTCCATGTTGTGGGGTAACTTACCTTGGAATTGATCGTATACTTGAGTGGGCCTTCAGGGCAGTGACAGACTACTATTGCTGAGGGAATTGAGGGATTTTCAATGAAATTTCTCCTCTAGAGTTGAAATTTTGATCTATTTTACAATTTTTAAGAAGAATGTGTCTAGTACTTATGGCTTCATGTTTTCAAGAAATAAAAAAAGTTATGTGACAGACAGATGGAATATGACCAAAACATTTCCTAAAGTATCTGAATAAGTGCAAGCTTCCAGCTCTCTTTGCCCTGTTGCCGTTTCAGTGTGCCTCTCCAAACAATAACTGCTGCAGGTTTTTAGACGAAAATACACATTTTGTAGTTATCCTTTTATGGAAGTTTGATTGGACCATGTTGACTGAAAAAACAGGCAGCATAGCCTCACTCGACCCAACCCCAATGCACTATTTTTAACCTATGAAATTCTGTTTATTCTGGATCAAAATTCTAAATTTTAGCAATTGTCTCTTTTTTTGATGCTGAGTACTGAATTTCTATAAGAAAGTCTGATCCTTGTTGATGTTTTTGATCCCTTGGCAGCTGTCAAGATGGGTCTGACTTTTACCAAGCTTTTTCAACGACTCTTTGCCAAGAAGGAGATGCGCATTCTAATGGTAGGCCTTGATGCAGCTGGTAAGACTACCATTTTGTACAAGCTCAAGCTGGGAGAGATCGTCACCACAATTCCAACTATTGGTAACATTTCTTTACTCCAGTGAGTAATAATTTGGGGCTATTGTTTTTGTATGTAGGATGATTTAAGGAAGATACTTTTGTTTGTGGGAATAATTTTCCTGAAACTTAATAAATATGCTAGAGTGAAGTTTACAGAAGTTTGGCTCTGTATCTGTTGAGGTTGGGTCCTCTTTTTATTCACCTGTTTCAGATTTACAATTAAATCACAAAAAAGGCAAAGCCTCATCACCCCTCCTCCCATCCCCTGCAAAGTAGAATATTCTGTACTAATAAGCAGTTGAAATCATTTGGGTGTATTATTGGTTGTTGGGCACTCTCTGTCTGGCTAGCCTCTATTTTTTTTGACGCTTCATTATGTGACATTATGCTGAGTTCTATTTGAATTTGTTGAAGCTATATTTGTAACTTGCAGTCCTTAAGATATTCCTTTTCTTTATGGAAGGTTGCAAGTACTTGAGATAGGCTCTTGAACGGATAAGAAAGTTATGCATTTGATGTCCCAAACTTGGTCATAAAAAATCACGAGTGAATTTTTTTTTTAGCTTTTTGTAAGAGCATTAGAGATTCTGCTATGCATCATCTTGTTTCACTCCTGGCTACGACAATCTTGGTATCAGAGTTTCACGTTTGCAGCTCCCTAGTTCTTTTTATTACAGTCAAATATTTTGCATTACCTTTTCCATGAAAATGTATCATGAGGATTGAGAATTTCATTCCCTATTAGTTACTTGAAGGTCGAAAGGGGTATTAAAACTGTGATAATGCTCTTCCTCTTAAAGGTCAATCAGCCTTTACTTCCTAAGCCTGCAGTTCTTTGTGAAGCATGAGCATTTCCATGCTCTAGCAAGCAGGGTTGGAATAATGCACTTTAACGATGGAATCAACTTGGGTATCTAGTTATGCTAGATGGAGAATGAAATTTTTTTTTGTTTAGCTTCACAACAGGCAGTCCAAAATGTTAAGTTGAGATCAACTTCAGCATCTTGTCTGACATGTATCTTTGTTAAATAGTTGTCTCAGAAACTGATTGCTGAATACAAAAAGTTTTGGGGTCACTAGTTGCTACCTCAAAACCCCTTGAGAAAGGAAAATATAATTTCAAGAACAATAGACTATAAATTTTTTTAAAATGGAATTCTTTGAGTACTTGTTTGTTTTCAGTAGAGTTATAATACTTGGGTTTGATATGATTTATATGATTTGATATATGTTGATGAAATATACTTTCCCAGTAAATTGTAGATTGCTTGTGAAGTTTACAGTTTGATAGAATTTTTTGTGTTTTATGATTGCGTTCAGTAATTTGCATCAATGATAAACAACTTCATGAAATGAAATGCATGCTACAGAGACCGGTACTGGATTTTCATTACAACCATTTTGACTTGCCAAGCGCCCAGAATTACAAAGACATGCATAGGGATTATTCTAGTATGAAATTACTATCATAGATGCCTAGCTACAGAGAGTTCTTTATATTGTGATTACATACAGTATTTCAGAATTGAAATATTAAAGCATAAATTTCTGAGAACCTGGAATATATGCTGTTTGAGAGTTATAGACTGCTGATAAGCGCTCAGAACTTCTGTAGAAGCCACACTTTGAGCTAGTGAAGACCTCCAGGACATATATGCACAGGAAGCCGCCTCTTATCTCACGTGAGCCTCAACTGGTAATGTATCCTTGCTAGCCGGTCATTTTTCAGCCACCAAAGTGCAGTGATTCTGTTTCAGTACCACATGTCCCTTCAAAGATGAATTCTGATTTCTACTGCTCGTCACAGTTACCTCCATGGGAAGCTAAAACGTCTCAGACAATAGTAATAATTGCTGTGGGGTTTTCGTCCCAAGCAATCACAGGCCAGGGGTTGCGTCCTGGGTTAATTCTCCTTCATTGTTCGATGAGTGAAATAAAGATAAGAGTAATTTCTGAATAATCATCTCCCATCCAAATTGAGCCTTATTATAAATTTTGAGTTGCTGATCCTTGCTTTACAAAAGCAGTTGTTTGACCTGAGTGAGCTCGAGTCCATTTTGGAAAATCAGAAGTCGTTCATATCACATAATCGCACTTAGTTGGGAGATAGAGACTTAGGCTTTATTTATTTTTATTTATTTATCACCATGGAGGTTCACCTAGAGAAAGAAGGACTCATCACATAAAGTGGCCCTCACTTTAAAACTCAATGAATAATTAAATATAGTTGTACACCTGACTTTAGCTTTTTTATGCTCCAATTTAATTATTCGAATTGTTCCCTCAAAGACTAATATATTTCTAACCTCTGGGAATATAAAGGTTAGAAAAATTCTTCATAAACTATTATCATGCGAAGAGGTTCATTACAGTTGAACATGCCTTGATTATATTACGATACATGTCTTGTTTTGATATAATCACACTTTCCAAGTTAATATAGAAATTATTCAGCTGTGTTTGATGAAATAAGCTTTATTTCACCTTGGTGAACACATCTGTTTTTGTGAGGAGGTCTTGTAGTCATAAGCTAAGTCACAAGGTTCGAATTCGAATTCAAGTTCGGCAACATTGAAATTCGGACGAAATTCGGCAAGGAAAAAATTGAAAAAGTAAAAAATTCAGATTAAATCCGCCTTATATAATTTAGATTTTTTTAAAATATAAATAATAAACTTAAAAAAAATATATTAATATACTAATATGTTTAAATATATTAATAAAGCTAAACACAAAGCAAAATAAATAATAAATATGTTTAAAAATATAATTTTAAATTTAAATATTATTAATATGTAAATAATAAATAAATAAAATTATATATTAAATAATAAATATATTATAATAAAAGTTTAATTTATTTATTTTAAAATATTGAATTTAACATTATGAATAAAAAACAAAATTAAATAACAAATGAACATGATTTAAAACATAAAATATAAATAAATTAAATTTTATTTGAAAAAGTAAAATATTAAATAAAAACAAAACTTAAAAATTAAAAGACCTTTGGTGAAACAGCCCTAAAATAAATGCAATCATCTTATATGTTTTTCTGTAAACGTCAACCATTAATTTTGAAAATTAACCGAACTTGTTCAAATAGTTATTACGCCTAACCAAAAGAATATAGACCTGATGAAAGTTATAATTTTTCAATTTTTATTGCACAATTCTTTTTAAACAAAATCACCTTATTAAGACTAGGGTATATGGTAATGGATTGTGACAGGAGATAGTTTATGATCTTACTGACACATGGACTCATGAGTCCTACTCAAGCCGAACTGACTGGGCCATGACTCGAGTTCTGGCCCAGCACCGGACGGATTCCAGTCCTGGACTCAGATCTCACTGTAGGTCCCGAGGCTCTGACTCTCGGGAGTCCCACCCGTGACTCTCCTCATGCATGGATATGCCGAGTTCCAGGTCTACCCTGAGTCCGCACTCCGTGACTCCCAACATACTATAGCACGGGCTCCTTCTAGTTCTAGGCCTCCAAAATTGAGTACCATTGGGAGGGGAAAAAGGAAGATGTAGATTATATGTGGTTGTTAATGTTTTCCTCTTTTTGACATGATTATATGTAAACATTTATAAATTTATGATGCTGTTCTACATTGAAACTATGAGTATTTGATGAATATGAATGATGAAATTTCAATTATTGAGTGTTTGATGATCATATGACGTGTAATCTTTGAATTATAAGTGTTTGATAATCAAATTAGGCTCTTATGTTCTCTAAATGCATTAATTTGTTCTTGTTTTTTTGTAAAACTACGGTTTTTTTTTTTGCCGAGTCCTTGCCGAGTCTTTTCCCGAGTCCGTGCCGAGTCCCCGAGTCCGAGTCATATTTTGGGCTGCCGAGTCCGCGGCGAGTCCGAGTTTTCCAACTATGGGTGTGAGTATGTTTGACGTGAGATATTAGCTACACAATATTTGTTTCTTGCATTATATTTATTAGTTGATAAATATTGCTGCCACTTGGTGATTTGGACGGAAAGTGAGTATGTTGATTGCCATTCAAATTTGAAGATATTAGGGTTGCATTATGCCATTTCCAATTTTCAATGGATGGAAAGTTCAGGGCAACATGCATTAAAATATCTGGTCGCACGAGCACTGCCAGGAAACACAAACTGTGCGCCAGATTTACAGAAATCACAGCTAAAAAACCCTAATCGTGGCAAAAATAAAGGAAATTTTGTATCAGAAATGGAGGAAATTGCAGCAGTCACACTTTATTAAAAAAACAGTGCAAAAATCCTAAAAAATTGGTGTGTTTTTCTGAATGAATAAATGGCCGAATTTGAATGAATTTTAAATAAATATTTCAAGTTCGTAAAAAATTGAATTCCATGCTTCAAGTTTGCTGAATTCTGTGACTTAGGTCATAAGTATAGATTATTCGGAAGTTGTTTTCTAAACTAACAAGAGAGCAGGACCTGCATTGTCTTTTTGATAAATGTGTGTTAATAATTTAATTCTGTGCACTGCTTAATCTTTTGTCAAGAAATTATCTTTTTGTCCTAGAAACCGAGCTTATGTTTTGATCATTGTCAACATTGCATTTGATTGTAATGAGCAGGATTCAATGTAGAGACAGTTGAATACAAGAATATCAGCTTCACTGTTTGGGATGTGGGGGGCCAGGACAAGGTATTGTTTATTCAACTATTGTAATATCTTCTCTACTTCTTGTGCATATGCTGATTGTAATTTGTAATTGCATCGATATGCAATTGTTGTTTTACTCATCTTTTATAGATTTCATCCAAAAAGTTTAGTTGAGTACTTGATATGGTTGTTTGTTCATGGTAACGAAATTTTTTTAATTTTAAAACCTTTTTTGGAAGTCATGCTTTTGGTTCAGAGACCCATTTTTGTCATTACATTTCATTTTGACAGCTTTATAATTTTATCTGCTTGTACATTTCTTTCCTGTTCTATTACAACTATTTGATTTTTCCAGCTTGAAAATAGCAACTGTTTTCTATGTTGTTTAACTGCATTATTATTTTCTATATCTTGGATATTGACAAATTCATTTCAGTGATTCTGATATAATTGTTTTTATGCTGTATTACAGATTCGACCACTTTGGAGACACTACTTCCAGAATACTCAGGGTCTTATCTTTGTGGTAGACAGCAATGATAGAGACCGTGTAGTTGAGGCAAGGGACGAGCTTCACAGGATGTTGAATGAGGTAATAAGTTTTGGAATGGCTTATCATTTCCATAGGAAATATGGTGTTAAGAAAGTATGATAAAAGAATTCAGAGTGTATCCAGGTATATAGGAATCTAAATTGTGAATGGCTTTGCTTTTAAATCAGACATGAAATACAAGATAATATATTAACCTATTAGGGATTAAGTATAAGTAAATGTCTTTTGTTGGTAGACAGACTTAACCTTCAAGACAGGTAAGGGACACGAAAGAACAGATTGATATATCTATTTCTTTACAAGCTATTTTTTTGGATTGGTGAATTTGGCCAGAGCCCAAAATTAAATTCAGAAGAAAAAATAACTGGTTGCTCCACTGGAGAGCATATGACAAAAACCCTTCTGGTTATGTAGTATTATGGTGTCTGGATATATAAATTTTCATAAACCTTTACATCGACTTTTTTTATAAACATACACTCTGTATTTTCTATAATCTTATGCAATATCTGTGAAATTAAACCATGGTTCTTACACCTGCACATTTAGTCCACAGTCCTCCCTGATGTGTGAATTGACCTCTTATTCTTCGTTAGCAAAGGTCAAGTCCACCTCCTGGTCCTAGGCAGCACTACATGCAGATTTTAGGAACACCAGTCCCCATTTGGCCTTGTTTCTGCGTTGGTTGTCATTATGACTGACTGAGATTATGACGAATGGAATCCATGGCCCGGAGTACATAGGATTGATTGCCGGCCATGTCCCCGTCCCTAGATGAGAGCCAAGACAAGGCACCGTGTTATCGAGAACATTTTTCAACCCGCACCTCCATCTAGGCTTGATCAGAGATTCAGCAACGGTCCAAATGTTGGCTTTAGGTTCAGCAGCTTCAAGCATAACACCAATAAACATTGATATATCTGTATTCACCCTGGAACGATGGTCGAAGGATAAAAAGGAATCTTCCAAAATCAAATGGATAGTGTGTAGCATGATAACATCTCTGGTTTTGAAGATTTTCTTCGAACACAGTTTGGAGATCTTAGCTAAGAAGGCGATTTTTCTTTTCTTAGCAACTAGGTGTACAATAGTATCCATTGCATCTGCTCACAACATTTTGCTCTGAAAAGTGCGTTGAGAAGCAACAGCTAGACCTTGATAACAACATATTGGCTCGAACACAGGCAGAATTTTTCATGATTACCTAATAAATGCTGTTCACTATCATGGGGTGAGCTGAGAGTAGAGCAACACAAATCGATTATTATTATGGCTTGCATGCAATCCTTTGCCAAGTGCAAGTGGAGTTATCAATGAAATGTTTGTGGCTCATATCAATTGCAACATTTGCCAATTGGTCTGCCTCTTTGTAGGCCTCTCTAAATATGTGTGGCTTATGGAGTATTTTGCTAAGTCATCAAGGAGGGACCAGCATTGTTGTAATATATTGTAAGACGCCAAGTCTAAAACTCCCAAGAAAGCTGGAACCAAACTTGTTATCACAGTTTCTATTCCAGAATATAATGTTTGCACAGATAATTCTGAAAGATACTTATGCACAAAATTTACCAGACTACAATATAACACGCATATCACAGCACAGATTTGATACTGAAAAACAGATATTCTTAGCTCGGGTCAAATAGACTCTCTGGATGTTATTAATCAATAGATAATACAATGAATTCAAAGCACATAGAGAGCCATTCACAGTTCTCCTCCCATACAGCGAGGACTCAGAGATCTCATAGGTCACTAATCTGTTATCAATGCAGACCCAGCCCTCATCCGGAAGATATTTGCGGTAATACCAATGATGGTCAGACATTCAAACCCGAAGAATGATAGTCGCCAGATTCAGCTCGTCTTACAGATGACGGAATTGGAATGATGTTCGAGGCGCACAAATCAAACTACATGAAATAGGGATCATGATCTTCAAATATCCCATGGGTGTCATTGTTGGCTCCTATGATTATATCCTGAAGGAGTGACGCTGTAGGACCTCTCGGTTGATTAAGATCGCACTTTGCAGCACTCCCGATGATAAGTAAATGCAATTCTTAGTGTCGCAATTCTTCAGGTGGCGCGAGCGGTTCCCAAGTGTGGATGGCGAGAGCTAGAAGCTACACAGCCATTGGCAGTGGGATCATGGTGAAGAGCTTGAGTGACAATTCCCTTGTCACAATGATTGACGCTGCCAAAAACCAGCAATTTTCCTTTGCTAGAGCTTGAGTCACATGCGATTAAGAGAAGGGAATTGGCGGATTAGAAGAATGACGATTTGTGTGAATTAATAGAGACAAGAACACCCCGGGTAGAGACTATGTCCTACCAGAACAAGCATGCTACGCGGCCAAAATCCTTGTCACCATTCGATGCTCTTCAAGATACCCAACGTTCACCATATATAGATGCTACAAGGAGACGTCGGCCTAGGAAATTATTATTAATTTGCATGCCTTCAAAGGTCGGCCCAAATTT
>VDFB02222453.1:0-11641 GCA_007258455.2 Sequoia sempervirens | reverse complement strand
TAGATTTTTGTAAAGTTTTAGACGATGTCCATTTACTATTAGAGAAAATATAATTGAATTAATTGATGTCAATTGTACTACACCATTTGGATAAACTTATTTTATCTTATAAGGACCCAACCATCTTGTCTACAATTTTCCTTTATGGTCCTTATATTTGAGTCATGTAGCAATGCCCAATCTATTACATGAAATTCCTTAGTTTTATGTATTGACCTCATGTCATTTCATTCTCTACTTTTGCATAATTTCTATGTGGTGAAATGTTTCCATTCTTAATCCATCCAGAGCATTAAGCTGGTGTAGTTTATCTTTTTGGGCTTCAAATAGATCCATGCCTAATTGTACCGTTGTTCTTAGCGTCTTATGTTCAAATTCAATAGGAAGAACAACCTTTTTGCCATAAACTAATTCATATGGTGTAAACCCTATTGTTGTTTTTCATGTTGTTATATATGGCCAAACTTCTTTTGGTAATATGGTCCCCCAATCCTTTCTATGCAATTTTAACGTCTTTGTTAATATTTCTTCAATTTCTTTGTTTGTAATCTCAATCTAACCATTTGATTGTGGGTGGTAAGTATTTAATTTCTTGTGTCTGATTTCATATTCCTTGACCAAATGAACAAATATATTTGAAGTAAATTGTGGTACAAGATGATCAATGACTATCTCTCTAGGCACTCCATATCTTGTGAATATCTCCTCATATAAGAATGTTGCTACCTTTCTATCTATGGAAAACTGTAAAGTTTTAACTTCAACCCATTTGGTTAGGTAATCAGTACATACCAATATATACTCCCTATCGTTAGAAGGGGGGTCTATGGGCCCAATGAAGTCAATGCCCCATTTATCAAATGGTGCTATTACCAACTGTGATTGCAGGTGCTTTTCATCACTTCTTGTAGGCCTACCGATCCTTATAACTATGGAAATGATATGGTAGTCTAAATGCTTTGGCCTCCTTACTAGTTTGGTTTGGCTCTATTATTTGAAAATACTTGTGGAGGATTGTTAGTATGTTGCTAGGGGCCATGTTCTCCAAGGTCGTGTAGGGTTGAATTAAATTTGATATATTTAGGGGTCAAGTTTGTGATTATGGCCATGGTCAACCCTACACCCACAAAAATGACTGGCATGAAAATGGTAAAATTAGGTAGATAACGTAATGTATAGAGATATGTACATGTATTGGTATGATAAATACATTGGATGGATATATCAATATGCTTATCTATAAAGATAAGGTGGCAATACCTATATAGAAATATATAAATAGATAAATAATGAAGTAAGAACTCCAACTTTATATAAGATTATGCCATTTGTCAATATACAACTCTATTAACTTATTCTCTCAAAATAAACACAAAACACAATAAAAAAATAAAATAAAAACATACAAATTCCATCATTATAATTATAATAACTTTAAATGACATTAATCAAATTCCTACTTAAAATGGCCCAGGTCAAAATTGAAAAGGTCAAAATTATGTGTCAAGATAATCCATTTGAGGGTGACCCGCCTCAAAAATCAAGCTAAATAATTTATCTTTGCAGATAAGTCATTTAAATTTACCCCCACAAAATTAAAACTAAATAAAATCTTTGGGGATAAATCATTTAAAAATCAAACTAAATAAAATATCTTTGCACATAAATCATTTAAATTTACCCTGCCAAAAAGTCAAACTAAATAAAATATCTTTGTGGATAAATCATTTGTACCCTAATGTACGTCATTTAAGCCTGTTCAATTTGTCGCTTCCTCAACTTTACCCAGCCACTGCACATAGAAATTTTCTATATATTTTTCAGGCTAATGGACATGATGCAAACCTAAGGATACTGTCTTTTGAATGCTTGCAGAGTACTCTGTAGAAATTATGGAAGTTTTCAAAAGAAGTGCTCAACTGAATACAGGAGCCAAAATTCCATTGATTGGGCTGGGGACTAGTTCTGCTGATCAGAATGAAGAGGAGATTAAGGCAGCCGTGACTACAGCTCTCCAGGTCTATTTCACTGTACAGATCCAATATTACAAGTTACAATTGTCCTCTATAGAATAGATTAGTACACTCTAGCTTCTGTTTTGTAGTATTTTCAGTTTTGGGTTGGCTTGGAAACATTATTGAAACTAGTGGGTAGTGTGACTGATGCTTCTTAAGGCTGATTAATTGGCTTTGTGACGGATCCTTCAGTCGGATTCAAAATATTGATGAAAACAAAATTTATATAGTTGTTTAAAAAAGTTTAGATATCAGATTTTTACATTATCAATGTTATTTATGAATCAGATTGTGTAAGAGTTTTTGAATTAATATTTGGGAACAATTTTTCTTGTAGCTTTCTAGCATTAATGATGATCATGAAGTGTGATCCAAAATGTTGATTCAAAAATTCTCACAAAATCTAATTCAGGGACAACATTGATCAATTTTCTATCATATTATTTTATAATTTACGCCGAAGGCGTATCCAATATGAACAAGAGCAAGCTAAGTTTACAAATCTGTGGTAAGAGAAGGCCTGGAGACGATTGAAAGTCCGCCCGTCGTTGATTCCGTCCACCACTTTTTATTGTTTCTCACGCATCTGCTTTTTACGGTATTTCCTTGTTTACGTGGACTCATTTTCGCTATTTTTGTTGCCGGACACAGCTGTAGGCTGTCTTCTGCAGGTTGCAATAAATGTATTCCACAATACGTTGACTGGGCATTCATCTATTTGCAGTCTGAAGATTAATCAGTTGGTTCAATGGTATTTTTGAACATTGCACTTGTAAATTTCTTATTACCAATCAGTCTACAAGAGTAAGACTAACCATAGAGTCACAGTTTGCAATGTCGTGCCGCGGAGGAAGGCAAGGGTTTGTGCCATGGAGATTTCCTCGTCCATATCAGGCGCCTCGTCCATCTGGGTTTGCCCAAAACGTAAGGGGTTGGAGAGGTGGTCAACCTGCGTGAGGGTGGGAGGATCCGAGGTTTGAACCCCACCCCTTTCATCAACCTGCTACACGTCGTCGTTCACCTGAATGGGGTATTTTTATCTCCTACATGCATCTAATAATATCAAAGAAGTGAAGAAAATTCATTCCCACATACTTTTAAATGGGCTTGAGCATGATATCTTATTGGAAACCAAATTAGTTCAAATGTATAGCTTGTATGGCAAGTGCAAGATTAGTTTTCGATAGAGTTTCTGTGCGAAATGTTGTTATTTGGAATGTTTTGATTAGAGAGTATGTGACGAATGGATTCTGTGAGGATGCCATGGCTCTTTATTCACAAATGCTGCGTGATGGCATTCCTCCTGACAAGTTTACTTTCCCCTGTGTTCTCAATGCATGCACTAGTTTGTTGGCCCTGCAAAAGGGGAAGGAGGTGCATGAGGACCTGATAAGAAGTGGGCTTGAATCTGATGTCTATGTAGACAGTGCCCTTCTAGCCATGTATGTCAAATGTGGTGGTTTGCAGGATGCGCGCCAAGTGTTTGACAAAATGCCTCAAAGAGATGTGGCTCTGTGGAATGCAATGATTGGAGTTATGTGCATAATGGATTCTGTGAGAAGGCTCTAAGAATGTTTGGTGAAATAGAACTGACTGGAGAGAAGCCTGATTCACGCACGGTCACTAGTGTTCTTCCTGCATGCTCCCGCTTGGGAGCTTTGTTGGAAGGCAGACAAGTCCATGGTTTTATTCTTAGAAATGGATTCGAATGTGATGTATTTGTGGGGAGTGCACTTGTAGACATGTATCCAAAATGTGGGAGTGTAGATACAACACAACTTGTGTTTGACAAGATGACCAAAAGAAATTCGGTGTCTTGGAACTCATTGATTGTGGGTTATTCCTACAATGATTGTTGTGACAAATATGTTGAGCTTTTCCGTCAAATGCAGTTGGCAGGGGTGGCACTTGATTCTACAAGTATAGCTTGTGTTTTGTCAGCCTATGCTGACTTGGCCAATCTGCAAATAGGCAAAGAAATTCATGGTTATGTAATCAAAACTGAGTTTAATACGATGTCTATCAAGAATGATCTTATGGACTGTATGCCAAATGCAAGTATACAGAAGGTGCATTCCAAGTATTCAAGAATATGCTGCAAAGAGATATTGTGTCATGGTGCACGATGATTGTAGGATATTCACAGAACGGTTTCTTTGAAGAGGCATTAAATCTCTTTTGTGAAATACAATTCGAAGGAAAAAAAACTTGATACGGATACGGTTGCAAGTGTTCTTCCAGCATGTGCTCAAAGTGGAGCTTTACAACAAGGTAGGGAGATCCATGGTTATGTCATTAGAAATGGTTTTGAAACTAATGATTTTGTAGTGTGTGGCCTTATATATATGTATGCCAAGTATGGTTCAATGGACTGCAATGATTTCAAGATTTTGTCAGATGCAATTGGCAGGAGTAAATCCTGACTCAGTCGCCATTGTTAGTGCTATCTCAACATGTGTTGGCTTAGCAGCTTTACGGAAAGGCAGGGAGATACACAATTATGTCCTGAGAAACAGATTTGAGGGTAATATTATTGTTTGGAATGGTCTCATAGACATGTATGCAAAGCAACAAAGCGAAGAGGTGCTGAAAAAAGTTTGGAAATCGAAGGAGGCCCAGATTCCTATGTACAAGGAGAATACCTAGGTGCATGCTGAAGTGAAAAAAGACAGAAAGCCTCCACTATTCTTTTGGATGAGCTTATGTAACCTTTACATAACCTCTTGCTGTCGACACCATTTTCTTGTTACAAGATCAAATCTGGCATTACATCATACTGAGAGAAGTATAGCTCGGAGGCATTTCCATATGGGATTGTTGTACTTCCCCTGTTTGGTGCTGGCAAGTCAGCTTAGTATTGAAAAATATGATAACAACAGATCGAATATAAAAGGAAAGACAAATGACCTTAGATTGCTATTTAGATTCTAGTTCAGATAAGATAGCAAAAGCATCACACCTTTGCAGGCTTCAAACATAAACGCCAATATCCAATAGTGCATCACCACAGATTTTCTTGTCCTCTAAAAATAACCTTTAAGTCTAAGAAAAATTTGTCTGCAATAGTGCTGCATCTTCTAAGGAGTCAATACTGGTCTGCAACAATCTAAATAGCCCTTTATGTGATAATATGATGTATATTCTCCTTTAGAATCTTGTTTTTTCCCCTTTACCAATCCTCTTGGGGTTCCCCACGTGAAGAGCTCTCAATCACCTTCAAACCAAGTGGCAAATCATCACATTCTTCTTGCATCTGCACATCATAAAATGCATAGAAAATTATTAGCACATCATAAATGAGTCTCAGAAAACAGCAATTATTTCAGAAAAAACCTCACCTCCTTTACTATATTTGCATCTGTATCGCTTGAAATTGACTTGTGTCCAAAAGCCCAAAAGCAGAAAAGTAATTGAGAGAGTTGTGTAGAGAGTTGTGTAGGGGGCGTAGTGGGGATTGTGAATTTGTCTCTGGTAGTTATAAAAGTTTTGTATCCTCGACCTTCAAATAATAAATTTTCCATAGATTTTCAGTGGAAAACATAACCAATAAATTAACTACTAAAAGAAACATTTCCTATCAACTGCACAATACAACAAAACCAATAAATCAAAAGAGGGAAAATATAGAATAAGAACACCATTTGGTATGTGTTAATTCATCTCTTTTTATACACATACGACATTCAAGGAGAGAATATCCCAGAATTTAATAATGGCTTAATAATGGTTTTGCCAAAGTTGCAATGAAATTGGAATTCTCAGCGAATGTGCCCATGAATCTGCAATAGATTATTTTTTCCCTCGGTTTCACAATCCCTTGTGGCATTTGTTTCATATTAAAAGTGATTAGAGAAGGACATGTTTAACTGGTAGAACAAACTGACATTTCAAGCAGTTTGTTTTATGTATGGAAAACAATTTTTCATAAAACCTTTCGGACAATGTTTCAATTCTTCTAAACTACCTATCTTATTAACTTTACATGTTAACTTCAAATATTTATATAAAATATAATTTCTTAAAAGTACATTGTCACATTAAATTATAGATTGGTGGGTATATCTTATGTTTAAGAGTATTGTGTACTAGCAATGCATCTTACCTTCTTATATATCTTTCTCTCCCTCAATATCTCTCCTTATTTCTCTCCCACTCTCAATCTCTATTCATATATTTCTACTTCTCTTTATTTTTCTCTCTCCCCCATCTCCCTCTCTCTATATCTCCTTCTATCTTTCTATCACTCTATCTTTCGGCTTGACGGATGAGCGGATGCTTCCCTCCCTCCCTCCCTCCCTCCTCCCGCCTCCTGATTTTTTTGGTTGAGCCCGATCTTTCGACTTTATTTTCGACTTTGTTTGTTCACCGACCGATCTCGACCTTCATTATACCTGGACCTTCTTTATTCTTCTCGACATGACTTTCGAAACCTGATTTATTCTTTTGATTCGGTTTGGCTGATCCTGGCCACTGACGAGGTCTACACTTCCATTTAGAATCTTATCAAAATAATCCAACATCATTTGCTAAATGGCCTACCAATTGACCTTGCATTTTATACAAACATACACAAAACATAGACCATTTTTTTTTTCTAATTGACTTTCCACACTTTCAGCGTACCCATTGCACACCAAGGTGCAATTGCTAGTTGTAATTGTGGATGAAAATTTTAACACTATTAAATATACTTCAATAGCACTGACCTGTGACTTCACATCAGGCAAATTTATTTTTTTCAGTTATATTCAGCTTCTATCATTTTAGTTTTCTTAATTATTTTGGTGTATCATTTTATGTTGTAGGTGAAGCTTTTTCTATTCCTATTTCCTTTATGTAGATGGGGTTATGGTACCCTTTCTGCTCTTTTGCAGCACAATGAACCTATGATGAATTTTGTGAGCATTAATGCAATTGGGTTGTTACTTTAAACAATTATATTTGTAGGTTGGTTATCGACACTTCGACACAGCAAGCTTTTACAACTCAGAGCGTCCATTGGGGGAAGCTCTGCATACGGCTTTTCAAAATGGACTTGTTAACCGAGAAGAAGTATTTGTCACCACCAAGCTATGGAATACCCACCATGACGACCCCGTCACTGCAATCAAGAATAGTTTGAAGTATGATTTACTCATTACAAATTCACTCTCTTATAATATCTCCATATTGCAGAACCTCTTATTCTAATTCATTTCTAATATTCAGAAGTTTACAACTGGATTACGTGGATCTGTACCTTATCCACTGGCCTGTCAAACTAAGAAAAGAAGCTCCAATTTCCGCGTTCCCTGACCGCAAGCCTGCCAAGCTGGGAACAGAGGTGGAACCATATTCCGGGACTAAAGAAGAAGACTTTTTGCCCTTAGATATAAAGTCTACTTGGAAGGGTATGGAGCAGTGCATGGAGATGGGGTTTACCAAAGCCATTGGGGTTAGTAACTTTTCCTCTAAGAAGATTGATGACCTATTGAGCCATGCTAAGATCCCTCCTGCAATTGATCAGGTAATGAGATACTTGTCATATGCCTCTTAGTTTGTACAATTTTTTTCTTTTTTCTGTAATCTGAAACACCCTTAATATAACTTTGCACTTGTGAATCAGTGGGTAAACTTAAGAAATTATGTAGATCCTTCAAATCTTCATTCCCCATTGAATCTTTGCTATGACATGGTACAGTTCAGAATTATATGCCATTCATTCTGAATTTCTTCTTAGAAAGTTGTGTAGATGTTCTTTAAGGTCTATGGAATGGGATTGCAGGTAGAGATGCATCCACAATGGCAGCAACAGAAGTTGAGAGATTATTGCAGCAAGCATAACATTCATGTGAGTGCATGGTCTCCTTTGGGAGCTCCAAATACTCCATGGGGCTCAAATCTGGTTATGGATGATCCCCTCATCCACGAAATTTCTCAAAAGTATGGAAAGACTAGAGCCCAGGTATTCAATCATATTTGAATCTTTGGATATTTTTCTTGAGATTACGAACCTAGGCTGGAAACTCAAGTTACTGTCGTGCAATTGCAGGTTATGTTAAGGTGGGGGATAGAACAGGGCGTGAGTGTGCTGCCCAAGAGCTATAACACAGACAGAATATTTTCAAATTTTCAAATTTTTGATTGGTCTTTGACTCCGGATGATCATGATAAGATTGGCATGCTTAGGCAGGTTAAGTCATATCGCGGGGTTGAATTTGTTAATAGCACAACCAGCCCCTACAAGACTGTTGAAGAATTATGGGATGGAGAGATTTAACCTTTTGCTACTTGCAACAACAGTCCTTTGTTTTCAGCTCTGGTGTGATATAAAGTGAGGATTTGATATGTTATGGAGACATAACATTTATTGGTGGCAACAATGTTTTATGGATCGAGGAAATGCTGTTTTATATGCATAATATGCTTTCTGGATCGTGGTTTCATGTAAGCAATATTTAATCTCGTAGAGCTGTTATAGCTCAAAAATATGTTAGAAATTCAATGTCTAATCTGGGGTAGTAGGTTGTGATGCTATTATGTAGTAGGCTTTTATGTAACAGCTTTTTGGTTACAAGTGTTTTAGCCATATGTTCAAAATTAGATTTCATATTAAATGACATATAACAATGATGAATAAAGTATGGTTATTTCGCGTCAAGCGAGGTGGGGTAAAGTGATTGGGCAACTTTGTTATTTTGAAGAAGATTATGGTTCAAATTCTCTAAGGTGTCATCTTAATACCTTGTCAATCATTAAAATAATTCTTTTTGATGAAATAGAGTACATATATTAGAAAAAGTTGCATTGGTTTATCATTAAAAAAAAAGTTAATAGAATGGAATTGTGTCTCGAAACCAAACATAAGAGTTAAGAGTCTATGTGGTCCCAAAAAGTAAACAATTGCACAAAACAAACTCATCCCCCAAAATGTAAACAACTGATCACATTGGCATAATGTGATTAAAATAAGAAAGGGAAAAACTAGGTAGAACTATAAAGCTTGTAGATAGTGAGGGTTCCCAATCATCAAAATTATCCCAAGTTACATCAAACAAATCCTTTCCATCACCTAATGGCTTCCAATATGGAAAGCATTTTTATCATTCTCCTATGTTTGTGTCAATACATTATTTTATTTTTCATGTATTTAGTTATTTACTTTATTGTATATTATGCATTTTTGATAGGATAAACTTATTCAAGTAGGTATTTGCTTGGATAGATCGTACATGCATTGATCATTGTGGTTGTCCATTCTTATTTTGGTGGAGGTGTACTGTTAGAACTGTAAAATTTTGAAAATTTTATGGCTATCTATACCCATAGGTTTGCTAAGAAGTCCATACCATAAGCACAGGAATCCTCTTTTCATAACATTTTTTTCCCATTTTCTATCATGTGGTCCCATAGAATTCATCTAACCCTGAGTATTTCAATGTATAAATCATATCGGCAAGAGATGATATAGGTCTCACTGATCCATGAAGCATTTTATACTAACGAGTGTCTTTTGCAGTCTATCGACAAGACATCGAGAATGTCTTACCAATGAGATTTATGTTCAGGATTCATGTCGGGCAGACACAATTCATAGTCTCAGCGAAAGAAAGATCCTATCGGCAAGACAGTATGCATCGGGGTGAGTCATATAGAGCCTATTTGTGTCTTACCGATTGAGGACATAGAGGACATATCGGCGAGACACAATCATCAGGATAAGTCATAGCAAGCACATATGTGTTTTACCGATGAAGCACAAGGAACTATGTCACTGTGACAAGAGCTGTCAGTGTAATGTCCTGAAGTATTCACTTGGTCTTATCGATAAAGCAAAGATGGGTTTTGTCATTGTCATCGAGATGAGCTTATGGAGTCCTACCGACCCCCTATGTCACATCGATAGGATTGCATAATGACTTAGCAATATGTTTGGAGGGAATATTCATCGGCAAGATTGGCATCATCGGAGAGAGCTAAGAGAGTCATGCCAAATGAAGTTCCATCACCAATAAAACCACTATGTCTTGGCAATTAGGACAGACTGAAAGAAATCTTGGCAAAACATGAAGTAATCTATGGAGTGCTTGCCTGACTCATAAAGTCACAACGATAGGCTTCATCGGCAAGAGTTATAATGACATATTCAGGATCGAAGGAATAATTCTCGAGGAGACTTAGAATGTTGATTAGACTGCATGACTCCATAGCGATATGTGATATATTGACTGTCGGGAGGCCTCAGAGTGTCGATATGACTGCAAGATGTCTCAACGGGTGTTTAGCGAATGTTTGAAAAGGCCCAAATGAAAAATTGCTTGAGATTTGAATATGAATGGATGCGACCCTTCCTGATGCTGATATATAAAACCCATTTTTGATAGCAGAGAGGGGGGGGGGGCAAAGATCGAACAAAAAAAATACAGTAGGATACAAAATGTTTATGAATTTGAGACTATGATGTATGTCTAAAACAATGGAGATGGGTGATCCCACAATAGTGGTTTACAATTTTTGGCCAAACTGAACACTGATATTTTTTTTGTTAACAAAATCTTCACATTCGAGCACCTATAGCGATTAAACCGTGAGGAATTTAAAGATGATACAAACTAGAGTCTTGTCACATTTTGTCTGTAGATTCTAAAAATATTTTTTTCAATTTTTTTGGAATTAGATTGCACTTCTTTTTCCATCTCCCACCAAAATTGGTTTTTTTCAAAACAACATTTGGGAAAGTGACGACAATCGATAATGCATAACTTTTTTCCTGAAAGATAAAATTCCAATTCTTCTAAATTTAGATTTGTAACTCTAATATCTAGTGCCTCCAGTTGGTTAAATAGTTTTTTATTGAATATTTTTTCTTTAATCAAGTTTCAAAGTCAAACCAATTACAATTCAGACATAGCATGACTGTATAACGCGTAATTTTTTTTGTATGTATCGAAATTATTTTTTCTTTATTTGTTGATCAAGGACTCCAATATCCGTGCACTATATTTTAATTTTTTTTTTTGATAATTTTCTATTTTTCCACTTGTGCAGAATAGAGAGTTTTGTTTTCAATGAAAAACCTATATTTAATAAAACTTAAAAAACAAATAGATAATATAATCAAAACATATTAAAATTATATTTGTTGGATAACTCATTTTGAGGGGAACCCGATACTAGTTGGGTTTCTGAGATCTCCATTTTCATTCTCAAATCGAGCTTCGAATTGCAAAATTCTCAGCAATTTTGGTGCCTCAGGGGGGTAGGGTGAAAAATTATGGGTTCGGTTGAACATTTGTTCGATCGAAGAAAATAAAAGAGTTCGGCCGAATATGGGTTCGGTCGAACCCATGTTCGACTGAACCCACACACCATAGAATAAAAAAATGATTTTAAATGGGTTCGGCCGAACATTCCAAAGATGTTCGGTCGAACACCTTGTTTTTAATATTAATATAAATATTAATTATATTCGTTTTAAATGATGACTTGAGAGAAAGATATGGAGGGAGTGGAGGTAGGCGGCAGGGCTTAAATTTGATGGCCATATGACCGTATTTAGAGATTTTTGCCATAGAATACAATCAAAATTTTAAGAAGATTGTATCAGATAAAAGGAGATATTTTGGATAGACTGTCAAAATTTATAT
>VDFB02222452.1:0-23968 GCA_007258455.2 Sequoia sempervirens | reverse complement strand
AAACAGTTTTCCAAAAACCCTAGCATTTATGCTTCACAACTTTGTGTTATCAGACTATTAACATAATTTATAGTAAAAACTTTGATTCCCCCCCCCTTATCCTTGCTCTTTTGAATTGAAACCCTAGAAATATGTAAGTTCATGCTACCAAGACTCCTTTCATCAATTTTTAGCAGATTTCAATGGCTAAATCAGGAGAAACATAATTTCAAATATCCTTGTTTACCCTAGTGAGGGTTTTTAGCAGTCTGAAGTAAATCCACAATAACTCACACAAAATTAAACCAAATTGCATGAAACTTGAACTAAAAGGAAGGTGATTGACTTATAATTGAGACCAACATACAATCATGTCCCGCATGTGGAGGATCTCTCAGAGGATTTTTTTGATAAATATGAAATCAAGAAGAGAGATTGAATGAGAATGACAATAGATCAAATTGAAAAAATCAATCTGCAATGGGGCACTGAAGGTATCAAGGGTGATGGTTGTGAATTCATGGATCCTTTTTTTGTTTCTTCAATCCAAATGTAGCCTCTCCCACCTATCAATTCAGTTGAGAAAGAGGCAGTTGAGATTAGAGAAAGAACACTTTTTGTGTTCCAAAGGACAAAGAGGTGGATAAGAGATCCAAATCCACTAAAAATATTGTCAATTGAACAGTAACATAGAGTTGTTATGAAGCATACAATATGGACTTATGTTCATCCCTACAGTCCTAAATCCTCAATAATAATAGATCTTACAATCCTTGATACCTGGACCAATAATAAAGTCGCCACAATGATCAATGTCTTGGCTATGACAATGATTTTAAAGGACAACACACCATAATCCAAACTTAGATCACTATTATGACAATAGTACAAGAGCTGCTTTTACAATATGGATCTACTTTTTATCTAAGTTAGTGCTACCCTATATATAATGATGCAATTTATATATGTGGAACCTAATGACTAGCTATATGAAACCTTTTTCACTGTGGCACCTATGATGTAATATTGTAATGTATCAATAGGAACCAAAAATCATAAGGAAACCATTATCATGCTCAAAAGGCAATGATTTATATGGTGGTTGGTAGCTAATTGTTAGCACACTCCTTATTTGTGCAGATCAAAGCCACAAACTTGATAAATGTTTTCCCAAAAGAATGCAGAATTACTCCAGCAGTCACAACAACCCTTTAGCACAAATTTAATATTAATATAAATCTGAAATTTCAACCATTCAGCCAAATGGTGACTCCTATATGAAATCACTCCAAGGAATTATGAGTTTTCATCCTCTAATCCCAGACCTAGAGGATTTTCATCCTCAAGTTAATTGAACCGGAGTTCAATGCTCCAACAAGGAGTAGAAATCTGAAATAGAATGGTTGATCAATATGTGTCCTCCTCCTTGATTGGCCTCTTTTAAATAGAGTTTCCCTCCAAAAAACATAATTTTTCAAATTTCCTTCACAACCCTTGATTGACATTTGAGAGGATTTAAAATAAACTTTAATTAAATGATACATTTTTATTTTATATTTTAACTTTACTTGAGGCCTTCTTTATGATAATTTTAATCCCATTTCTTTAATGCAAGATTCCCAAAACCTACAAAAAATATATGATGGGCATTTTAGGTTTCAACTTGGCATAATTTTGAAAAGGGTACATTAATGATTAAAATGGAAGATGATGAAGAAATACATGAGCAACCAAGCATAGCATGTAAGACAAGGCACCTCATCTAGCAACCTTATGTATATGAGGTACATTGATAGGCAGGCAACCAGGTCTCACTTAAGTATGTCAGATAGCTTCTCATATTGTCCAAGCTTTTGGACTTCTCTTCTATAGCAACTCACAAAACTTGGTCTACCATTCAGGAATTCAACAAAGATAAAGGAGATATGAATGATTTGTCATCAACTTGAAGCGGATGATAGTCTTCTTGATTCAACAAATAGACCTATTACTTACAATGTTTTTATTTCTTTTCCAATGTCCTCTTTCTATACACCATTTATTATATACAGGTATTTCAATAAGGCTAGCGTCATGCCTGAATAACAGAATATAAGCTCTGGTTATAGGCTCATATTCCAGTGTTATGGGTTTGCATGTTAATATCTATTTCTTTAGAGGTTGAGGCTTTTTTTTTGCTGGCCTATGAGGAATAACTTTATTAAATTTGGGGACTGTTGGACTACTTCTCTGCCAACTAACATTATGCTTCAGAATATTGTTCTCCATTATTTGGAGGGTTTGGCCCAATATTTATACAAAGCTTTTATTTTCCCTTTGAAAAAAAGAAACCATGCTAATATTCTTATCAGCAATCAGGGCTGCCATGGACCTTCCTACAACACAACCTCATTAGAGTAGAAAACAATATATCAATATTATCAAATACTTGTCAATCATCTGGATATAGCCATGTGTGTGAGATAGAGAGAGAGAGAAACTAGATAAGCCCTAAATCACATAACATAATCTCATTCGAGTAAATATAATACATCAAAATTATCAAATACTTGTCAATCATCTTGCTATAGTTAAGGTATGAGAAAGTGAGTGAATTAGTGTGCTTGTGTGTGTGTGTGTCTAGGTGAGAGAGAGAGAGAGAGAGAGAAAGAGAGAGATATGAGCCCTACATTGCACAGATGAGAACATTCATTCCAACAATATTTTGTTATAGACATTCTTGCATTTTTTAGACATACCTACAAAAGTTTGACCATAACACGTCACCAAGTAAACACTAAGGAAATATTACAAGAAAAATTTTGGTGTCTAACCTTGATATAGCTACTTAGGGATTGAGAAAAATGTAAAACCATGACAAAGAATTAGCAAACCCATCCTCAACATGCAAAAATCAAAAGAACAAGCTAATGAAAGGCTATCAAGATTAATGTGATAGTCAATACTTGTTGGACCCAAAAAAATATTAAAATATTTTTTTTAAGGTTTTGGGGCTGATAACTTTGCCATCTTCACCTGGAAGTAGTATCTATGCAAGAAATTAAAAAACAAGTTCATGAATTCATAATTATGCTGAAAATAGCAACCTCTTATTATCATCTTGTATAACAAGAGAGGCAACTCTTTTCAAATACCTCTAGGAAATCACCAAAAGGCCACCCATGATTGTTCAACAAAGCTACAATACAACCAAAATTTCACTGGCTGTTGCATGTTATGTAATATTGAAGAATTTTAAATGGTCAGTAAGGATGGAGAACTCTCCCAAGATAACTTCAGGTTTGTTCATTTATATTGTAAAAACATCCTGATACTAGGAATTGGAGCGAAGAAACATTGCTACAACAACTATTAGTATTTCCCAAAGAGCTCCAAAACTTAAGCATGTCTGAACAACATAGAGAAATCACAAAGAATCACTCTAAAGTGCTCGCCAATTAAATACATTTTGCATTGCCATTTTCACAGATATTTACTTTGTCATATTGAAAAAAATTATCTTATTTACTATCCATCCCCTATGCTAGCTAATTAAGCTATAAACTTGTTAAATTTCAGATAAAGACAAGAAAATGAAGATAATAATAGTATAATAAAACTTACATATGCTAATATTAAAAAAAGAAAATCAATCTTAAAATATAGATTTCAAAATACAAACCAGAAATAACTTATGCTATCCCATATTTATGTGCCTCATTGCTGCTCTCAAATTCTAATTATAGGATGGCATGGAAGCACCACTACTTGCTATTATAACAAATCAGATTTTTAATTAATTCTTTCCTAAAAAGTCATCTTCAAATCATTCACTTTGAATCAATCTTAAAAATAAAGATAGGGAGGAAATTCTTCTAGCATGAAGGATACAAATTACAATAAGAAGTAGAATTTTGAAGGCTTCAAGGTAGTCATGGTGGATGGGTTCACTACTCTTTGCAATGGTGTGCGACAAGAAGTTTTGAAGTGTTACTTAGCTCAGGTGGCCCAACTTTAAAATATGCTTTATGTACAATTCCTTACTGGTTGTACCCATTTGATGATATCCTTTCTACTCAATTTTTTTGTTCATGGAACATTTTTTTTTTTCTTAGCATTTTGATTAGTGTGCTAGTCTCTGACCTTATTTTTATTATATGAGTATTGTCTTAAAACAACTTTCATGAAATGAAATAAGTAATAGTTAGCATATTTTAATTGGAAATTTATGTTTTTGTTATCTGTCTCAAAAGTGCATTTTTTTGTGCAAAAAAACCTCAGCCATTTGATTTTCTTGTTGAATGGGAGTTGGTTAGAACATCTCTAGAAAAACTACTACTCATCAAGGGCATTTATGTGGTAATTTTCCTCTTAAGGAAATCATTTTGTTTACATTTCCTTAATATTATTTTTTTGTTTGTTTTTTTTTTGGTTAAATTATGGGTGTCTATTAAGGGGCCATGGCCCAAAATGAAACAATGAAATACATACTGTAAAGAGAAATATATTCCTGTTATAACAACTCACATGGGTATATCCATATTTACTACTAAGAATGGTACCAAGTCTGAAAATTAGGCCAAACCCTTTTTCTAGTGAGACCAAAGAACCATGTGATTGTTTTTTTAGTGCTGCCTTCTTGTAATTTACTTCTATGCACCCTATAGTGTCATCATCTTCCTCATATTTTGATGAAACTAGAGATTCCAATAGTGATTGATTGATTGATGGTATTCAATAGAGATTGTACTCTTGAGGACAAGTTCAAATTCCATTCTCAATGACAAATCTAAGATAACTCTGTTTTTGGTCTTGATAATAGCAAAAAAATTAGATTTTCAGCATATGTCAAGTTAGATTTGACACTAATTGACTTGTTCAGCATAAGGAATGCACAAAGAGGAGACTCGGTGCTCTAGGGAATCAAAGAAGTGAAAGATGATAAACATATGAGGGTGTTATAGGTCTGCTCGCAAATGTTTTCAATGCTGCAATTTTAATGCTTTGAAAATGAGGATTTGGTTTCATTGTGATGATAGCAATTTCAAGAGGGTTTCACTAGAAGGGGGTTGTTGTAGTTGGAGATGAAAATGACAAACTAGATGGGGACTAAGTAGGAACTGATATAACTTTCTAGTCATATTGTTGCATGGCTGTTATGAGTTATGTTGGAGAGAAGTTGTGATGGAAGTCAATAATATTCATTTGTACTTAGAATAGTTTGGTGATTTCTTTTCTACTATCTTACATTTTCCTTGTACTAGGGTCCTCTGATATCTTTTTGTACTAATTTTTATGTCTAGGAAGCTTGAAATGTTCTTATCAATAGTATAATTCTCATCTCATGATTTCATCTTGAGTTTGATCTTTTTACCAGGTTTTCCATTGAGGTCTAGACTCCTAGGGGCCACAAGGTCACTGGATGGGTTCCTATTGATTCTTTCTTCTGAATGATGCTATGGTTCATATTTCACCTTATGTCAGCAAGCTTTTTGCAGCATAACATGATATATTGTGTTCTATTCCATCATGTGAATGATTTTTGTTACAAGAAAAAAATGGCTTTACTACATTTTTTTTATTTCATTTGTTGATGCTTCTCTTCTTGCTTTCTATGGAGAGGAAATAAATTTAATGTAAATGCCATTACTTTTATTGTTGTTTGTTATGGAAATAAGGATTTGGTTCATCTCAACTTCCTTAGCATTCATCTTTTCTTCCAGTTTCATATAGAACTCTTTTCTCTTCTCTGCTCTTTCATCACTTTTGAAGCTGAAAACTACTCCATTTTCTTTGTTATCCAACCTACTTGGATTGGGAGATTTGTGAGACCTTGTAGAAGTTGAACTAGCTGCATCTCCTCCTATTTTTGATTCAGGTTGTTTTTTCTCTGTTCTGTTCTTTAGAGCTGTCAGATTATCATTTTGATGCCTAGTTTTCTCTTTATGAGGTGTCCTCGAGCTAGCTGTCTTAAGTGCCCCATTGGCAGAAGCCTCTTTTTTTGAAGTTATTGTCACAATTGAGCTATTTAGTTATGCTTTTGAGGCTTGTTTCTTGTCCCCGAGGGCCTATCTAGTCGATGCTCTTTTATCTATTCTAGGATTAATTGATGCTATCAAGGAAACAATTTTTTTCCTCTTACTTGCATCCACATCAGCCTCCTTCCGAATCAAAACACCACTATCTGGTTTTGCTAAAACCTTTGGAAGACTCCTCACAGAATTGTTAGGCTCTGATGAAACCCGAACTTTTGATGTCCTGGATGTAACATTGGATGGTGTTTTTGATGGAATGGGCATTCCCTTATGGGGGACTTTAGCTCTTTTCCCATTTGAAGTAGCATTATTCTTCTTAGTGAATTTTTCTTTTTTCTCTTGTTTTCAAGAATCCATCAAGGCATGGTTAGATGCCACCTCATTTTCCTCTGTTTCTCTGACACCCTTATTGTTTGATTGTGTTGATTCCAGACTATGTCTTTGTTCTTGTTCTTCTTTTCTTAGATTTGTGTTGTCAACATCCATCATATTAAAATCATCCACTTCTATATCCCTTACAATTCTACAATGTTCTTTGTCATTTTCCATTACTAGGTTCTTGTTTGAAGAAATGACCTCTAAATAAACATGTTCTTACTTAAAATTATTTGTTGTTGGAGGTATATATTGAATTGGCTCCTCTGTTATGAAAATTCTTGCAATACAAAGTTTTTTCATCTTAGGACCCTCATCTCAACTCACATCAAGATTAACTCATCCTCTATCCCCTTAAAGAGTTTCAAGGCTTCATTAAGAAGCCCATTATGCAAAAACCCAACAATCATGGAATTCCATGCAACCACATCTCTTTGAGGAATTTTTATAAAGAAACCCCAGGCTTAATCAACAAATCATTGTTGTGCATATCCAACAATCATGCTAATCCAAGAGATTACATCTGGGTCAGACATTTTTTCAGACACATTATGCGCCATCTTTAAGGTGCCACATTTTGCATACATGTTTAGAAGAGCAATTGTCACAACAAAATTAGACCAATATCCACTTCTTATTATATATTCATAAATCTCCATACCTCATTTCTTATTTCTTTTAAATGTTATTTATCTAGTGGTTTACATAACTTGTCTATATTTATAAGTCAAACAACTTGTAAAATGTATAATTGTTGGCATGGGAATGAAATTAGATTGTTGTTGATGTTTGTTATTCTCATGGACAAGTATTGAAGCACTTCCATGGGCGATAAAGCTTGTTTGGATAGGACTTGGAGACTTTTGAAAAGGTGGGCAAGCAATTCAGAGTTTGCTGCAACAAATTTGAAGTCAACGAAGCCCTCTGTAGCGAATTCAAAAGTAATTTGAAACCCTCATTGCCGAAAGTAAGCTAGTAGGAAAAATAGGCATATTCCATTCTGAGTAGGTAAAATTCAAATCAATGTAGGATAGATCTCAGAAAAATGACTCATTATATCCTCTTCTTTCTGTTATGGTCTATACTAAAATTGACTACTTTCAACAATGTTTTGGCCTCTCTATTTTTAGATTTTTTTTCTTCTTTATATCAAAAACAAAATTAATACTGGAACACACAATATTACAAATGGATTAGTGTCAAAGGTTGACTATTGATCAATATCATGCATATGATGAGAGATTAGTTGATGAGAGGAACATTGACAAATATCCATGTCCATGTAAAAATTGTCTTGGTGGAAAGGTGAAAAAAAGTAATATGATTTATCAACATATGTTAAGATATGGGAATAGTGGTATAAGCCCTTGGGCTACAATTATTATGAAGATGTGATAAAATTGTAGGTTGTGAAAGATGAAGAGGCAATAAACATAGATGAAGTGGCACCAAACATAGATGAATAGACAAAAATGTTGGATGAAGGGTTTGAAGTTGATAGAATGTTGAATGAGGGTCTAAACGATGATTGGGCCAAGTCAATGGAGGATGCTTTAAATCCTATGTATGCTAATTGCAAGTTAAGTCATTTGACAAAAATCCTTCAAATTCTTAACTTGCAAGTGGTACGTGGTTGGAAAAATGAGAGTGTAGATCAGTTATTGGCATTATTAAGTTCATTGTTACCAGCTGACTCCACATTGCCAACAAAATTAAATCAATGTAAAAAGAAAATCAGTAAGCTTGCTTGGGGTATGGAAACATCCACACATGTGTGAATGGTTGTGTATTATTTCACAAAAATCATGCAAATGAAAGTGAATGTCCAAAATGTCATGAAGTGGGGTATAGACAAGGGTTGAAATCAGCTGTGGTTCCTAGAAAGTTTCTTCACCACTTTTTGATAATCCCACGATTACTCCAAATGTATAGGTGCAAAGACATTGCTGAACTTATGCAGTGGCATGCCAAAAATAAGAGCACTGATGGAAAACAACGACATGTTACTAATTCTAAGATGTGGATGAAATTTAATAATAGATGGCCTAATTTTTCTCAAGACCCTCATAATATAAGGTTGAGTTTGGCTCTATATGGGGTGAACCCATTCTCAAATCAAAGTAATAAATGGTCAACTTGGCTAGTGTTTCTAATAAATTATAACTTGCCTCCATGGTTAGCAACTAAACCATTTTTCTTAATGTTATCATTGATTATACCAAAAAAGAAAAGTGTGACTTCAAATATAATAGATACTTATCTAGAGCCATTATATGATGAGCTAATGGAATTGTGGAAAGGAATTGAAGCAATTCAATCTTTAAGGGATGGTCATTCAATCAAATTCACTTTAAGAGCTTCCTTATTGTTTACGATTCATGATCTTCCTGCATATGGTGCATTGTCTGGTCTCTCTGTTCATGGATACCATGGATGTCCTACTTGCAACTTTAAGGATTTTGTGAGGCACTCAAGAAGTTTTCGTAAGTGTATTTATTGTGGACATTGTGCTTACCTTAAAATGGATCATCCATATCATCGACAAAAAACATGTTTCAATGGCCAAGAAGAGAATCGTAAAGCACCATTGCTAATAACAGGTGATTACATTGTTGAGAATGGACAAAAAAGAATGTCATTTATTGAAAATGATGGGATTGCTGGTAGTAGATATGATCCATGTAATGAAAGTGGTGTAAAACGATTGTGCATATTGTATAAGTTGCCATACTTTAAGGATATAGCCATTAGGCATACTGCTGACTTTATGCATACTAAGAAAAATATAGCTTATGCTATTATAGAAACTGCTTTTAATACTATTTCATCATGTGAAGACTTCCGAGAAATAAAGATTCACCGAAATCTTTGGGTTGAAAAATATGATAATGAAAAATATAGAAAACTTAGTGCTCCTTATGTTTGGACAAAGGAACAATGTGCACAATTCTTACAGTTGATGTCTCAAACTCGCTTTCCCACTGGATATGTAAGTAGCAGCATCAGAAGCCAAGTAGCAGCATCATAAGCCAAACTGACATTAATAGCTTAAAAGGCCTCAAGACCACTATCATGTCATAATAGAGAATATTTTACCTATTGTGGTAAATATATTGAGTTTGGAAAAGGGGCCAAGATTGGCAATTATAAGGTTGGGCCTAATATTAAAGAGAATGCGTTTACATGTATTAGATCCTTCGAACTTTGATAGTTTGAGGGAGGAGGTTGTTGAAGTCCTTTGTCTCTTGGAATGATAATTTCCGCCAACAATCTTTAACATTTCTATGCATCTTTTGATACATCTACAATATGAACTAGAGCATTGTGGCTTAGTAAGAACAAGATGGATGTATCCTATAGAATGATATATAAAGGTTTTGAAAAAAATTGTTCGTACTAGGGAAAAACTAGAAGGCAACATGTATGAGTGATATTGAATGCAAGAGGCCATGGGATTTTGTACAAAGTATATGAAGGATTTTAAAAATTTCAATCGACGTGTATGGGATGATGATGAAGATGAGAGAGTTGCAAGTGAAGTATTAGAAGGCAATGGATGTCACTTCAAGCTATCATATCAAGAAACAAGTGCAATACATGCCTTTATTCTTCAAAACACATCTTTGTTTGATAAGTGGCATGTAGGTAAAAATAATTACACAATAATTTATTTACTCAATTGCATTTACACTTTTATATTATTAATCTTACTATTTGTACATCATTCTTCTATGTAGAAAATATGAAGAAGAGAATCAAGCTTGGATGCAACATCGACCTCAAAAGTGTAGACATCATGATTTGATTAGAGGTGATTCTTTTCCAAAATTTGAAGAATGGATTGCTAATGCAATCAGTGATGCAAAAGAAGAAGGTCAAGATATAACAATAGAGGAAAGTGAGCTTTCACAACCTCCACATTTATAATCTATGCATTTTAGTGGAATGTGGGCCTATTGTAGTCATTTAAGAGTGGAAGAAAAAGACAAAGGAAAGACAAATTGTGATTGTGTTGTTAGTGCTGAATTTCTTCATGAAATTGAGAAGAAATTTTATGTTGGATTCATCCAAGAAATTATTCAAGTGTATTTTGGTGAAAATAGTCCTCTATCATTAAAATGTAAGTGGATCTGACCATTTGTAGTACAATTTCATGAGTATGGATTTGTACGTGCAAATACATGACAATTATTTTTAGAGACAGATGAGCCATATGTTTCCCCTCTTCAAATTAACCAATCATTTCTAATTGATGATGTAAGAAGCCCAAGATGGTCATATGTCATTCAAACAAATTCTCGTTTGAAATGGAAATTCATGGAAGTTGTTGATGTAATGCTTGATGGGAAATATTTTAATTTACAAGAAACATTTGAAGAAGTGGATGAAAACAATGAGGGACTGTTTGAAGAAGAGATTTTGATTACCAATGAAGAAATTTGAAGAGAGAATGTATTGCATGTCACAAATGAGGATGAAGAAGAAAATAAAGTAGATGCAGACATGAGTGATCAGGATTCTGATCTTGATGGCAATGCAAATGATTATTGATGAGCCCCATTTTATGACCTTTTATTTAAAACTTCTATGTTGTTTTAAGACTGTTTTATGTTTTAAGGACATGGACCTTCAGAATAATACCTATTTCAAATCATTAATGTCAAAAAAAGTTGCTATACGAATGCAATATGAATTTGTTTTCATATAAAAATGAGGATGCAATATGAATATGTTTTCATATATGAATGTAATATGAATATGTTTTCATATATAAACGTTGTATGCAATATGAATATGTTTTCATATATAAATGAGGATGCAGTATGAATGCAATATGAATATGTATACCATCATTTCTTTACTTTGAAAATGATCTTTTCTTGACAGCTCCTTTGGATCATTGCTTCCACTGTCATGACAGGATGTTATAACAGTTCTTGACCATTGTACTTTGACTCACTGCTATGACTATTATAATGCTTGTATTGTGCTAATGCATTTGTATTACAACAAAACCTTAACTCATTAAGTATGTGATGCAAAGGTAGGGGTTGTTCAAAGTTCTCAACTCTTTCTTTTGTTGAAATTTTTCCAACCAAGTAATGTTCTAAACCCTGCAGATAATAGAAAAATTGTTGATAACTTAAGAATCAAGATGTACAAACCCTAGACACTAAGCCTTAAAACACATAATATTTATACTACCTCTTGTTTTTTGTTCAAAGTTTGAAAATAATGTAAGTAGAGTTTAAAATTGTGTTATATAAATAGTTTGAATAATGGAAATTTATGCCTAAATAAAAAAGAATAATTCAGAACCACTCATTTAACTTTCTAATAATGTCATGGTGAACTAAATATCTAGGTATAGTTCTTATTGGTTATTTCTTTGTTTTCTTTAATGATCCATGTATATCATTGCTAAAATCCTATTTGTAGGATTTCTTTTAGAGACACACAGTTCTCACGAGTAATTTTTCTTCCAGGAACTGGTTTTTGGTTTTTTAAACTTTAATCTCTAAACAAATAATTTGGTATATATCTTAATTATAATTCAAGTCCTTGTTTATTACATCTGAATATATGACATCCATTTGAAGGCCTTCCATGCTATAATTATCATTCAATAGTTTCCACAATTTTTTTTACCTAGAAATATCTATTCACTATATCACAAATTATACTAATGCTATAGTCAAAATTTAAAGCTACAAATAATGTTCTTTTCTCCATTTCTCACTAGTTTACAGACCTACATAGACTATTGATAAATACTTGTTTGCGTGCCAGAGGATGGAGGGATTATCTAGGAAAAGTGTTAGTAGTGAAAAATCTAGTAAATAGTTTTTTGAGGAAGATCTATTTGTTGGTTTGGAGCAGTGAAGTGTTGAGTTGCACAAAATTTATGTTGTATTAGTTGATATATTTTTTTGGCACTACAAATCTTTTTTATTCTCGTGGAGCTACATATTTTCCAACATAGTTTTTCTTGTCTTTGAAAGAAGAGTCTATTCTCTTTTTGTAAACTTGTAGTTCGTGGAACTTGGAGTAAAATAATGTAAAAAATAACGAATAGAAATCTTCTAATAAATATCTTTAATCCTTGGATGTTTAAACCATCACATATATCTTCAACTTGATGAACCCAAATGACTATATGTAATTTCAGACTTCTTGGACAAATTGGATTAGATCACTTGACAAATAGTTATCTCAACCCATTTGGTTGCTTTCTTGATCAATTGATCCTTGGATGACAAGCACGTATTGGCAAAACCTTTTGAGAAGCCAGATTGCCATAGCAAAGCTTCTACATTTGGTCCTAGTGCCAGCCAAGTCACCTAGAATGCCAATGGCTGCCATTATCACATTTTTATTTGTCATCTTCATTGGAAAACCTTTTTAGTTAAGAAACCGCCATGGAAAAGCTACTGCATTTGGTCTTGATGTGATATCCAAGTCATCTAGAATCCCATATGTAGTCTTCGTCATGTTCTTATTGCCCTTTTCTTGAAAATTTCACTTGAGGAATTGTATACCATGACATATATAATGCATTAGCTACTTAGCTCTAGGTGAATTTTTTGAAACCTTGATATTGCTTCAAGAATTCAACAATGAGCTAAGCACCTTAAGAAAGCTGAGTAGTAGAGTAATGGAATCAAGCTATGGAGCTATATCAAATCCAAAAGCTTCCAATTCACAGTTAGGATAATATTTGATAACGAGATTTGCAATCTGTAGATATCCAAAGTGTTTGTGATCTTTGCTACTTCAAATGAAGGAGGTGTCGATGTAAAAAAAGTCTGGGCATTTGCCTCACTCTGAGCCCATTCATCCCACAAAGACTTAGATATAACTACTCATTGCCCACAAAGATCAAATTGTATATTAAACAAAAGAACATAGGAATGAAGCCAAAAGACCAGGAACACCAAATTTATTGCTGACCAAATGGTGAATCTACATCCAATGTGAAGGACTCCTTATTCCAATCCCAAGATTTGATGGATTGATTCAAATACATTGCTAAGATTTTTTTGCAACTAGCATTTCTATAGGGAACAATTATTTAATATCCATTGACTGAAATACCCACAACATCTAATGAATATTGTTGTTTGCATTGCTTTAGACTTCCTACGCATTTTAATGAATATTCATTAAAATTGAGACCTCATAAACTTGTATTTATGCAATTTATGTTACAGTTAATTATCTCTGTATCAAGTTGCTAATTTATACATTATTTATTTTTTGGACATTGGGAAATGAGGAAAAAGAATTTAAGGTGAAAATTAGATGATAGTGATCATAATGCTGAAATTCTAGTAACATATTATGAGTGCTTTCGTGAAGAATGTGTGGCCAAGAATAATGAATATTTATCGTGTCTTGGTTTGACAAACAGGGAAGTTGTAAATCCACTAAGTAGTATATTATTTATTTAATACTATTTAATGAAATTTTATAGGTAAGATATTTATGTATATAAGACATGATATGATGTTTTTATTTGTTTTACAAGAAAGAAAAAGAGTGTGGAGAAAAAAAGAAAAGAAAGTAAAGATACAGTGTTTCCAGCTCGTAGAAGCCAATGCATAAAGGACGTGTTTGAAATGAAATTTGCGGAGACTAGTACTGATCTACCTACTCATGCCATATCTGATGTGGCCAAGGAGCATGAAGTTTTGGTTAATGAAAATCATGAAGAGAGTTCGCTTGCATCTGATGTGCCTCAGAGTGCACCTGTTGCATCTACAACTTTTGATGGAATTAATGGATCAGCTAGAAATATTGGTAGTGGTTCAATAGAAGATGTGCCTACTTTTGTTAACAGAAAAATATTGAGTCAAGATTTATACAGATCTACATAGAGGAATGCTAAGGAAAGAATATTAGAAGGGAAGAAGCCATTCTTGGTTGAGGTATCAAGAGATGGTGAACCCTGTAACACCCCTCCTTTTTGTACTCTGATAATTAGGCAATGTTTTCCTATGATATGCTTCAATCATGTTAACATGTGAATTAATGATGCTTTATGCTTTGATTAGGTTATTAATGTTAGCTTTGTCAGTTAGTGATATTGTATTGGTGAAGGGGACGGGGTTGTATCACTCGCTTGCGAGTGCCCTACGATTCTGAGATTTTCTCTTCACGGTGTGTCTGATCATATTATGTATATATGCACGTTCGACATGCTCTTGGTTGCAGGTTGGCAGGTACATGACATCGACTCCACCTGGTTTACAGGTCTGAGCGTGTCCATTGACCAACAAAAATTATTTGGGAGATAGTAGCTAGGGTCTCCGAACCAGGTCGTCACCCTAGTCGTAGCGTGTTGTTGGTTTGTCGTTGGGGTCAGTTGTTTTATCTTGGGAAGTTCCCTTTGAGTGTTTATTTAATTTCAAGTTAAAGTTTATTTAATGGCTTGCGTAGTTTGATTAATGATTAAACGTGTTTAGTTGCAAGCTAAAAAGTGATTAAATAGTTTTGGAAATTTTAAAGGATGAATGTTTTGTCTTATTGAGATGTTGGAAAGATTAGCGATTAATTAATTAATTTAATTGAATTAATAAAATAATCTAATTTCGAATTAGAGTTATTTTATTGATAATTGGAATTAATTGTGGGAATTAATTAAATTGCCCCCTATGAATTAAAGTGTAAAAAATTTTAAATGCTTTTGTTGAAATAAAATGCTAAAGTATTTTGAATTCAAATTGGAAATAGAAATGGTTTAAAGTTATTAAAAATTCAAATAATTTCCTATGCAAGACTTTGGGGTAGAAAAGATATTTTCTGAATTAGTTGACTTTTTGGCAAAAAAAGATATTTGTGTTTGGAATTGAAATTTGAAATTGGAATGAAATGTGGATTTGAATTTGAGTCCAATTTTAATTAGAATTTGAATTGAATTAGAGGTTGAGTTTGAATTTGAATTTGAAAAGTTGAAAAGGATATATGTTTAGTTAGGGTTTTTCTTTCAATCCTCCATGGATTCTTGGTTGGAGTTTTGTGTGGAGAGGCTTGAAGGAGTGCTTGGAAAATCTTCATGGTGGAGGCTTGCAAATTTTGGAGAAAACATATATTCTATCTTTTCTTCCCAATCTCTTTGCTCATTGGAATGAATGAAAAATATAGTTTAGATTCAATGGAAGTTCTTGAAAAACTCTTAAAGTTGCTAAATGGTAGATAGATTTGGAAATTGAAACCATGCAAGAAGTTATACCAAGTTATTGAAGAAAAATCAAGGAAAACCCAATATTGAAATAGGTTTTGAAAATCCATGTTGTTGTTTTGAATAGTTCTTTTTTTTTGAAATGGGTGGGGATTATTTTCATAATTTGTTTATGAAATCAAAATTTGGGTGTTTGTTGTTGTGAATACATCTATTTATTTCCAAGAGTGGGTAATACTCCACAAAAATATATATTCATATATTTGTTTTTTTTATGAAATTTTATATTTCTAGTAAAATCTTTTAAAAAGTTATATTTTCGGGTCTGGTTATAACGCAGTATGAATTTGTTTTAAAAATGTTTTTTTTGGTGGTTGGGGAGGTCAAACCCCCACCGCCGCTGCCGCCGCGGCCACCACCGCCCGCAGGGGAGGTGTTGGCTGTGTGAACACACAGCCACAGCCGCCCGCAAGGGGGGCGGGCTGTGTGTTCCCACACAGCCGTCGCCACCTGGCGGGGGGTGGGCTGTGTGCTCCCACACGGCCACCGCCGCCCACGGGAGGTGGTGTTGTGTGTTGCCACACAGCCACCGCCGCCCGGCGAGAGGCAGGGGCTGTGCCCTGGCTTCGGCCGCGCCCTAAGCCTTTTCTAATTTCGAAAGTTTCTTTTTATTTTTTTTTAGGTTTTAAAATATTATTTTATATTATTTTTTTTTATATAATATTCATAATATTTAATATTATATATTATATAAAAATATAATATATTTAAGATATTTTAAATTAAATGAAACCTGGTATGAGTTGAAATATATTTTATTCTTTTGTTAAAACATAAGGTTTATAGAAAAGTTTAAATTGAAAATATAAGTTGTTGGGTATTTTTTTTTTAAATTAAAGGAATTTTAATGAGTTCAAATGTACGATAGGTTAACCTTGGGGTTTTGGAAATATAGCTTAATTGGAAAATCTTTGTATATGTTATTTGTTATCGTTTATTCAATGGGAGTTATATTTAAAGTTATTTAAATGATTCAGTTGCAAATAAAATATCACTTAATTTGATATATCTATATAATGATAAATGTTAAACTGAAACTTTTAAACCATCACGTGATTTTTGTTATGATTGCGAAAATTGATATTTCAACATATTGTCGTAAATTTCAAAGAAGCGATTTCAAGCTATTATTTAAATGGCATATTTTGTTTATTTTTCTAGATGCTTGATTATATAATATAATTGTGGAACTGAAAGTAAAAGACGAACTTATCAATTAACCTAAATGATTTATTAATCAAGTGATCTATCTATGGTATGTGATCATGAAACTTACAGAGAACGATTGATTTAAGTTTTAATCAGATAACTGCGTTATTAACATGCTTTAAGGCTACAAAATTTAGAGTAAATGTTATGTTCTTTATATAATTCAATGTCGTACATAGAAATGGTATCAATTGACTAGATAAATGCAAGTCACGAAATCTGTGTTTGAATGGATTTAAGAAATCCGAACATTAGATTACCTATGTGTCTGAAATGTTTTCAATGTTAATTGCTCGCCTTCGATGTTGTGGAAGGAGAGTGAATGTTTTGTGAATCTTCCTGATATGGGTTCATTTATTTGTATGGGTGGTTTTCGTGAGTTTATATGATTGTTGGCTTTAAGTCGTCTCTTGTTGATCATATAAGTCTTCCAGCAGTGTTTTCTTGAGGTGATGTTGTGTCTCTTATGTTTTGCTTTGGCTATCTTGGAGTATGTGTGATTTAAACTCAAGGGGTTACCTGGTTCTTTGAACGGGTTGTGTGACCTTGTGATTCATGGTTGAGTCGAGTTTCAGTTGTTATGTGGGTTTCTTTATGTAGTCAACCTTGTGTTAGCCTTGGGTAGTGCACGTTTTGGTTTCAAGTTTTGTACATCCGTAGGGATGTGTTACCTGTTGAGGTGTTTGATTATTTGAGTTAAGTGTTAGTGCATTGTCTACCCTTGGCATGTGGTTGAGTTATGTGTTGTCGATAGGGGAGTGGCTTTCAAACGAGCGCCGGGCCCAAAGTGGTCCCAGGATAACTCGTTTGAGAGTTAGTTAATTAAGTGAAAATTAAAATAACTTACTAGGGAGAGAGTAGCTTTGAACATTAATAAGATAATTTAGCCTCGCTCATTGGCTCAAGGGCTTGTACGAGACTTGAGATGAGTCGGGAAGGCCTGGAATGGCAAGATCGTTATCTCGTCCTTACGAGAGATAATCGATGCTGCTCTGGTATGCATGTGGGGCCGGGAGTCGGTTGAGGTTTCCAGGATATCCCTAGAGGGGGGCCGGGACCTAGGAAGACTAGCCAGGAGATCCCATGCAACCTTTGCGATGACACTCCTCCTATGACAGCAGTCGGTATGGTGTTGTACCGTGAGTTTATTTTGTACAGTGATGGTACTCGATTTTGTACTCTGGAAGCATTGTAACCATTGTGTTAAGTAATGTGGGTTATTGTCCTTGTTTCAGTTCAGTGTATGTGTTATCTTGTGTCTAGAGGTGCATGGTCTTGTCTAGGAAATCCTTGTTACTATCTCCTAGCACGGAGGGAGTGGGGCCTTTGGGTTCAACGTGGTCGGGTGGCGTGCATCTTGAGTCCGTTGGTTCTTCTTCTTCATGTTCGTGTGTTCGTGATTTCTGGTTGGAGAGCTCGTTGGATGCTGTTTCTTTTCTGGCTTCGTTCCTTTTAGTTAATCTTATTCTTTACCCCTCATTTGTTTCGAGGTGGAATTTGTAATTGTAATTATGAGTATTGGATTTACCTCATTCGGGGAATGAGTGATGTAACCTTATTGTTTAAATGTTAATTGGAATCTTGAGGTATTTATTTATCCTTATTGTAATATATCTTGAATGGAATGTATGTTGTTTCATTTCCTTAAGTGATTATTGTTTTGGTTTATGTTAATGTTATTGTTGTTGGGTTTATAAGTAATCTTTGTCTCGTGGCCTTAGAGGTTGTTGGCAATATGTATTCACCTTGCATGTTATTGTACTTAAACAAAAAAATAAAATAAAATTTGGTACATTTAAGTAGTGAATTGCAACTTCCTCTAGGGTTGCGTGGCGGGGCATTACACATGGTATCAGAGCCTAGGTTTAAACACTGGGAACTCTGGGATTATGTTGGACCCATTATGTTGTAATTTGTGTAGGTTTATACTCTGGACACCATGAGCCATTGTATTGGCCTAGTTGTTTCTCTCCTTCGTGTGGTTTTCCTTTTTGGGTTGATTTCTCTTGTTGCCCAGAAGTTGTCGTTAAGTGGTTTTGGTCCAATGGTGCAGGAAACTAGTGGAAAGGGTAGGATCCTCGGTGCAGTGTGCAATGCACCGATACCCTTTCTATTGGAAGAATGCATTAGGGATGATGTGTGCAGTGTGTGATTTTGATGTGTTGTGTGTGGTGGATGACAATCAGTTTTGTTGTTGTTTCCACCCTTGCATGTCTTTTGTTGAATGCTTTTGTGAGGGTTTGGCTCGCAAGCCAACCAGGAGGTGTGTTTTGTTTGGCTTTCTTCTTGTTGCTTGGCTCTTTCGTGGTGTAAAGGGGGGAGACCCTTGAGTGGTTCTTGAGTGTGGTTGTGTGTTTGTGGGGTGTATTCCAAGTGCTTGATATGGTAAGATAATCATAGACCTCTTTCCTTGAGTGCCTTAGTATGGCGTTTGTATCTTATGAGAAAATGGATTATGTATTCATGAAGGTCTGTTTCCTAGACCAAACCTTGGGTGAAGGACTTAAGTCCCCAAGTTGCATTAGCAATCATGGAAATGTATAATATGAATAGAAAACCATTTTGTAGTATGTAAAAGTTTAGAGAAATAAAAGATTAGTGAAACCATAGTATGAAAACGATAATTGCATAATAGGTACATCTTGTTGGTGAGGCCTATAGTCCCCAACTTTACTGTTAAGTTTTAAGAAATCATGTAGATGTTAAATTCTTGTACCTTGATTTAAAATGCAAGTGTTAAACGAAAATTGAAGTAATAATATTGTATATCTCATCTGGAGTAAACTTGTAATGATATTGATTTATGTGTGATCTTATGGAGTTTGTAATAGGGGAATTTGCAGGCTTCCAGGAGTAAGCCTGACCCTTGGGCGGGAGGATGTAACACCCCTCCTTTTTGTACTCTGATAATTAGGCAATGTTTTCCTATGATATGCTTCAATCATGTTAACATGTGAATTAATGATGCTTTATGCTTTGATTAGGTTATTAATGTTAGCTTTGTCAGTTAGTGATATTGTATTGGTGAAGGGGAAAGGGTTGTATCACTCGCTTGCGAGTGCCCTACGATTCTGAGATTTCCTCTTCACGGTGTGTCTGATCATATTATGTATATATGCACGTTCGACATGCTCTTGGTTGCAGGTTGGCAGGTACATGACATCGACTCCACCTGGTTTACAGGTCTAAGCGTGTCCATTGACCAACGGAAATTATTTGGGAGATAGTAGCTAGGGTCTCCGAACCAGGTCGTCACCCTAGTCGTAGCGTGTTGTTGGTTTGTCGTTGGGGTCAGTTGTTTTATCTTGGGCAGTTCCCTTTGAGTGTTTATTTAATTTCAAGTTAAAGTTTATTTAATGGCTTGCGTAGTTTGATTAATGATTAAACGTGTTTAATTGCAAGCTAAAAAGTGATTAAATAGTTTTGGAAATTTTAAAGGATGAATGTTTTGTCTTATTGAGATGTTGGAAAGATTAGCGATTAATTAATTAATTTAATTGAATTAATAAAATAATCTAATTTCGAATTAGAGTTATTTTATTGATAATTGGAATTAATTGTGGGAATTAATTAAATTGCCCCCTATGAATTAAAGTGTAAAAAGTTTTAAATGCTTTTGTTGAAATAAAATGCTAAAGTATTTTGAATTCAAATTGGAAATAGAAATGGTTTAAAGTTATTAAAAATTCAAATAATTTCCTATGCAAGACTTTGGGGTAGAAAAGATATTTTCTGAATTAGTTGACTTTTTGGCAAAAAAAAGATATTTGTGTTTGGAATTGAAATTTGAAATTGGAATGAAATGTGGATTTGAATTTGAGTCCAATTTTAATTAGAATTTGAATTGAATTAGAGGTTGAGTTTGAATTTGAATTTGAAAAGTTGAAAAGGAGATATGTTTAGTTAGGGTTTTTCTTTCAATTCTCCATGGATTCTTGGTTGGAGTTTTGGGTGGAGAGGCTTGAAGGAGTGCTTGGAAAAATCTCCATGGAGGAAGCTTGCAAATTGTGGATAAAACATAAGGTTCTATCTTTTCTTCCACCTCTTTTGCTCATTTGGAATGAATGAAAAATATAGTTTAGATTCAATGGAAGTTCTTGAAAAACTCTTAAAGTTGCTAAATGGTAGATAGATTTGGAAATTGAAACCATGTTAGAAGTTATACCAAGTTATTGAAGAAAAATCAAGGAAAACCCAATATTGAAATAGGTTTTGAAAATCCATGTTGTTGTTTTGAAGAGTTCTATTTTTTTGTTTGAAATGGGTGGGGATTAATTTCATAATTTGTTTATGAAATCAAAATTTGGGTGTTTGTTGTTGTGAATACATCTATTTACTTCAAGAGTGGGTAATACCCACAAAAATATATATTCATATATTTGTTTTTTTTAAGAAATTTAATATTTCTGGTAAAATCTTTTAAAAAGTTATATTTTCGGGTCTGGTTATAACGCAGTATGAATTTGTTTTAAAAATGTTTTTTTTGGTGGTTGGGGAGGTCAAACCCCCACCCCCGCCGCCGCCCGCAGGGGAGGCGTTGGCTGTGTGAACACACACAACTGCCTCCACTCCCATGGGCGGTCAGGTGTTCTCATCGGCCAATCACCACAGAGGCGGCACAGGTTACACACACCACCGCTCCTACGGGAGGAGTCACTGGCTCTCTACCTATCTTTCTAATTTAGAAGTTTCTTTTTTTTTAGGTTTTAAAATAATATTTTATATTATTTTTTATATAATATTCATAATATTTAATATATATTATATAAAAATATAATATATTTAATATAATTTAAATTAAATGAAAGTTGGTTTAAGTAAAAATATATTTTAATCTATTTGTTAAATCATAAGGTTTATAGAAATTTTTAAATTGAAAATATAAGTTATTTGATATATTTTTTTTAATTAAAGGAATTTTAATGAGTTCAAAATGTATGTTATGTTAATCATGGGGTTTTGGAAATATAGATTAATTGGAAAATCTATGTATAGGTTATGTGTTATAGTTTTCTCAATGAGAGTTATATTTAAAGTTATTTAAATGATTCATTTAAATAAAATACTTAATTTGATATATCTATATAATGATAAAGTTAAACTCAAACTTTTAAACCATCAATGGATTTTTTTATGATTGCTGAAAATTGATATTTCAACATATTGTCGTGAAATTTCAAAGAAGCTTTATTTCAAGCTATTATTTAAATGGTATATTTTGTTTATTTTTCTAGATGTTTGATTATATAATATAATTGTGAACCGAAAAGTAAAAAAAGACTAACCAGAATAATTAACCTAAATGATTATTAATCAAGTGATCTATCTATGAAGAAACTTACAGAGAACGCATTGATTTGCTTTAATCAGATAATCCATGCTATTAACATGTTTTGCTACAAAATTTAGAGTAAATGATCCGTTCTTTATATATTCCAATGTCGTTATTAGAAATGAGATCAATTGACTAGATAAATGCAAGTCATGAGATCTGTGTTTGAATGGATTTAGGAAATCCGAACATTAGCCTTCCTTTTTGTCTGAAATAATTTTAGTGTTTAATTGTTCGCCTTCGATGTTGTGGAAGGAGGGTGATTGTTTTGTGAATCTTCCTGATATGGGTTCATTTATATTGTATGGGTGGTTTACGTGAGTTTATATGATTGTTGGCTTTAAATCGTCTCTTGTTGATCATATAAGTCTTCCAGCAGTGTTTTCTTGAGATGATGTTGTGTCTCTTATGTTTTGCTTTGGCTATCTTGGAGTATGTGTGATTTAAACTCAAGGGGTTACCTGGTTCTTTGAACGGGTTGTGTGACCTTGTGATTCATGGTTGAGTCGAGTTTCAGTGGTTATGTGGGTTTCCTTATGTAGTCAACCTTGTGTTAGCCTTGGGTAGTGCACGTTTTGGTTTCAGTTTTGTACATCCGTAGGGATGTGTTACCTGTTGAGGTGTGTGATTTTGTGGTAAGTGTTGGTGCATTGTCTACCCTTGGCATGTGGTTGAGTTTTGTGTTGTCGATAGGGGAGTGGCTTTCAAACGAGCGCCAGGCCCAAAGTGGTCCCAGGATAACTCATTTGAGAGTTAGTTAATTAAGTGAAAATTAAAATAACTTACTAGGGAGAGAGTAGCTTTGAACATTAATAAGATAATTTAGCCTCGCTCATTGGCTCAAGGGCTTGTACGAGACTTGAGATGAGTCGAGAAGGCCTGGAATGGCAAGATCGTTATCTCGTCCTTACGAGAGATAATCGATGCCGCTCTGGTATGCATGTGGGGCCGGGAGTCGGTTGAGGTTTCCAGGATATCCCTAGAGGGGGGCCGGGACCTAGGAAGACTAGCCAGGAGATCCCATGCAACCTTTGCGATGACACTCCTCCTATGACAGCAGTCGGTATGGTGTTGTACCGTGAGTTTATTTTGTACAGTGATGGTACTCGATTTTGTACTCTGGAAGCATTGTAACCATTGTGTTAAGTAATGTGGGTTATTGTCCTTGTTTCAGTTCAGTGTATGTGTTATCTTGTGTCTAGAGGTGCATGGTCTTGTCTAGGAAATCCTTGTTACTATCTCCTAGCACGGAGGGAGTGGGGCCTTTGGGTTCCACGTGGTCGGGTGGCGTGCATCTTGAGTCTGTTGGTTCTTCTTCTTCATGTTCGTGTGTTCGTGATTTCCGGTTGGAGAGCTCGTTGGATGTTGTTGCTTTTCTGGCTTCGTTCCTTTCAGTTAATCTTATTCTTTACCCCTCATTTATTTCGAGGTGGAATTTGTAATTGTAATTATGAGTATTGGATTTACCTCATTCGGGGAATGAGTGATGTAACCTTATTGTTTAAATGTTAATTGGAATCTTGAGGTATTTATTTATCCTTATTGTAATATATCTTGAATGGAATGTATGTTGTTTCATTTCCTTAAGTGATTATTGTTTCAGTTTATGTTAATGTTATTGTTGTTGGGTTTATAAGTAATCTTTGTCTCGTGGCCTTAGAGGTTGTTGGCAATATGTATTCACCTTGCATGTTATTGTACTTAAACAAAATAAAAATAAAAAAATTGGTACGTTTAAGTAGTGAATTGCAACTTCCTCTAGGGTTGCATGGCGGGGCATTACAAACCCATTGGGAAAAATGTTGCAAGGTGGGCCTC
>VDFB02222448.1:0-10353 GCA_007258455.2 Sequoia sempervirens | reverse complement strand
GAGTGGTTGTTTTAGTGAGACTCTATCTTGATTCTCCTTAATGGACCGATGATATTGTTTTAGTGTGTCTGGATGTCATTGGTGGGACTCTATATGGAGTCTCCTCAATAGACCAACAACTGTGGCTATATCACAAGATTGTGGAAGTTTGAAACTTTGGAACATCTGGTAGCAGGTTTTGAAGTTTTGGAAACCTCTAACTTAGTGATCTTATGGGACAAGTTGATAAGGGATCATCCAAGGGAAATTTCTTTGTCTCTGGGACATTGGAACATGCCTCTTTGAGATGGTAATGGGAACTATTATTGGTGAGACTTGTAGCAGTCGTTGGGACATAGAGTGAGGTCTCCTCGATCTACTGATGACTATAGCAGGACATAAGCTATTAGGGAAAAAGCGATAATTGGTGCAATCCATGTTGACTCGATAGTAGGGACCACATGGAATGATATGGAATACATTGGTGTTACTTCATTATATCAGTGGGAGATGTTATGATGTCTCACTAATATGGTGATGAGATTGAATTGGTAAATTTTGAAGTGGGGACCACATGAACTGGTATAGTGAACATCAGAGTGACTGTCTTGTATCAGTGGGAGGAGATAAGATGTCCCATCGATATGGTGATATATTACTCACTTCACATGGTTTTTGTGAAGCAGATGGAGCAATTGAATCTTCAATATTATGTTAACTATATGGAATTCTTTAATCATTTACTATAGTTTCTCATTAGAAGTTGAATCGAACCATTTCCTGTTGAGATGTTGCTATGGTTAGGGTTAAGAATGAATGTTATAAAAACCTAAAATGTTCTGCAAGAAAATGTAATAGAGTTAAATAGAATAGGATTATGCTACCAGATTCTCTCTAGATGGAACAATATGTGAACTCTGTAAAGTCTTAGACCTTGAATTGTATTTGTAATTGTATTCTATTGTTGAATAATACAATGGTGATATGGGCCTTTGGAGTGTGGGGTTTTTTATCCATAAGGGTTTTCCCCACCTAAATCTGTGTGTTACTATTGTCTATTTCATCTTTCATGTTTGTTGATTTTGGTTGTTGAATCTATTTAATGGTGTTTTTTGGAATTAGTTTAATTAGCATTAACTTTCTCTAAGGGTCAATCTGGTAAATGAACTATGTCTGATTCCACTTTGTGGCATAGTAGTTTGTGTCTTTGAGGCAATTTGATTAAATTAAAATCTACTAAAGGTACTATTATTCTTGGATGTTCCTTTCTGTGATGACCAAAATCTTCCAACAAGTGGTATCAAAGCTTTCTTCCAGGATTTTCTTTTGCTTGCATGTGTAGGTTTGAGAGTTATATGTACTTACATGTGCATTTCATGTACTTGCATAGACTTGCATGTGGCTTGCATGTGCTTGCATGTTGATGCATGCAAGAATTCCTAATGTTTCTGGTTCTGGGTTTTCCTTCTATGAAGATTTCTTAGCGTGGTAGGCTTGAGGAAATCTAAAGGAATTGATTGATGAATTGATAATTGGTGAGTAGAAATTCTTTCTCTTTCTGTTTGAGTTCCAAGAGACAACACACAGTATGGAAGATGGAGAAACTTGAGTTGGTCATATTGAAATGATGTTACGTGAAGCTCGTGAGTTGGCAACAGTATAATCCTAATGCATGGGGTGGAATATTTTGCTTCATGGTTTTGTTGCAACAAAGCTTCCATATTTGGTGTCTATGTGAGATGCTCCTTGATGATATGGAGAAGCTTGTGTTTTTTTTCAATCATGGAATAATGTGCTTATGCTACGTGTTTTGTCCTAGTATTGGAAGATATTTTTTTTATTACCCCAATTGCAAGTAGGCTATGGAATTGATCATTAGATGATCTAGAAGCTTCTAAAATATCCTATATCTCTCGAATGCATGTGCATCTTGGTGGTTGTGGATTTGGCATGGAGTTTTCCTAGAGTTCCTAAACTACTTCTTCCTTTCATGGATGTTTTGTACTTGCATGGTTCAGACTCGTCCTTCTAGGTCTAAGAGTTTTTTATAGGTTTTCTTAAAAATCTATGGTGATGCTCATTCATGATAATCCATTTTTTGGTTTAATCGTTATGGTGTTTCAATTATTTTTTGGTCTTTTTTATGTGAAGTGGGTATGGATGTGCATGGGTATTTTTCAATAATGATGGTTTTGCAGGTTTTACACATTCAAGAAAAACTTGTGAATATGTGGAACTACTATTAAACTAGACCCTGTCTTGTTAGGGGCATTGTTGGATGTGATAGTTGCAATTCTGCATACATGCTTTATGCATGGTAAGCGAATTTTTGATTCTTTCTTTGTATGAGAGTGTTGGTATGTGGTTTGTCACTCAAAATTCTTGTGGTGATGCTTGGTTGGTTCCTTGACTGTGATGCTCATTGCAGACATGATTTGAAAATCATATTTGAACTTTATCTGGTGTTTGAGTTATGTTGCTATGTTGTTATTCTCCTTGAGATTTGAGTTTCACAATTTCCAATGTGATGATGGGTTTGCATGTTTCTATTGATTAGATCTATAGGTTGTGCATTTTTACAGGCTATTTTTGTCTACATGTTTGTTATGGGACAACTTGAAAGTGGACTATCTATATCCACAAGATCTGATTCTGTGGTGGTGTAGACTCATTAGTTGGCCTTGTTTATAGTCACTTGTGCATTGTTGTAGTTTCTTTGAGATGTGACGATGATTGATGTTGAGGGTATGTGCAGGATCATGATAGGCCAAAAAGTGGCAATATGATGGGTATATGGCTGACGACTATTTTTTTACCCAAAATTGATGAAATGAAAAAGGTTTTTAAAGGAGAATTCCAACTTTCCACCAATATAAATTATGCTTTAAATTGAATTTAATAAGTGATTATTATCCATTTTCTATTCAAATTATGAATAAAGCCTTAATTGATAGGCTGATTTAAAAACATCTATAGCTTTCAAATGGTATCACATTTTTTGAATCCAAAAATGCATCCATTCTATGCTTTTCATAATATAGGATTAAAAAAGAAAAAATTCAATTTCATGAAGTTTTGACCAAGTTAATGTGGTCAGACATACGAGTTTTATTTTTATAAAGTTGTAAAAAAAATTATAATTAATTATTTACTTGGAAAAAAATTACAAAAAAATATATGCATCACATTGGGGCATGAGTCCTCTACTTATATCTAAAATATATAAAAAATATTATCATTTTATTGTATAGGATGTCGATGATACCTACTTATTTTTCCCCCGAAATTTAAGCCACCATTGAAATTTCAAATTTTCACCAAATAATTTTTTTTTTTTTTTTTAAACAAACCAAATAGTTTAGAAACTACATTCAATTTTCTATAGATTCTATTCTTACATATTTTTGAAATAATATAGATAACTTATTCAAATTTTTACATCAAGTTTCCTAACTCTAATTTTTTTGAATTTTTCCCCACTTAAGGGCCTATTTTTTCCATGATGATCCTGCACATATCCTTGAGTACTTGAATAGTTGGTTATGGGGACCTTTAGCATATTATATCATGATGTCATGGATAGCTTGGATACACTGCCTTGTGTAATATTTTGACAGTGATGATATTGTATTCTTGGTTTGGAGATATTGGTGCTACTTGGTATTGTTGTCAAATAGACATGTTGATGTGTGGACTTGAAGGATTTTCAGATTAGCAGATGTTTTGGTCATGATGCTTGAGAGATTGGCTGTCATGATTTAGTGGGAGCTTTAGCAATGACTGTGGATTCATCACTTGGTGATGGATGTTCTTCTTTAGTGTTACAGATGTTACTAAGAGGAGATCTTAGATCCTATTGTTGTAAAAGGGTTGTTTTGCATTTACATGGACACTATTGGAATATGTTCAACATCTCAAAACCATGGAGGATTCTTGGAGTCTTTGGTTGAGGTGTTAGTGGTGCTTGATAGGTGATGTTGGTTTAGAGTTTATTTGTGTTATGTCATGGTATCCTCTTGATTCTAGATTAGAGTTTTGGCATGGTGCATTACTCTTGAGACCATGGTATGTTTCACTTGGAGCATGGGATCTCCTAAATGGGATGTTTAGATCATGATGTTATGATAAGTTCCTGATTTAGATGATTGGAGCTTTGATAGTGATTTGGTGATTCTCTATGTTTTGGGTGCATTAGTCATATGTTTGAGAAATTCATGATAGTGTATTGATGCATTTGGAGTTTAGCATGAGATGATCATTTCTAGATTCTCATGGATACATGGAGAATAAGGTAAGGCTATAATTCTCTTGAGATTAGAGAAGCATTGTTGATGGTTACTCTTGATGAATATTTCAGCAAAAATTCTAAGAAGCCTACACCTTGGTTAGACATGAGTTCAACAGAGACCAATGAGGAGATTACTCTTGGAGGTGTCATGATGGATTGCATATCTTGAAGGGGTATTCTCATTTCCCATTCTTGATCTACTAGGCAGTTTATCACTTGAGAGGTATTGCCCATTGTTTCTCTTAGGTGTTTTATGCTTTCTTTCAGGGATATGGATCTTGAATTGCTATTAGATGATTATGAAGGAATCATTGTGAGAGATGGATAGCATGGTTATCTCCTTATGGACTATGGAACTTACATTCATTGATGTTGAGTTTAGGAGATGCATTGGGAGTATTTCTTGAAATGGGAAATGAAATAGTTTGATATTTTTTGAGAGGCTTATATCCACATTGATTACATGATATATTTTTTATGTTTGATCTTGGTGATTGAACGGTTGGATGTTGCTAAGGATTTTCTATTGGGGTTTTTAAGGAGATCATACTTGACACAGTTGGCATTTAGAGGTGTATGTAGGAGGATTTTCTACAAGTACATGATGTGCAAAGCTGTTCTCTTTGGTCTTGGTTGTCTTCCTGTATTTTTTTTGCAGATTACATTGGTTTGATGTTTGGTTGGAGCTATAGTGATCACTAGGTTGTGATCATGTGTTTTCACTCATGTTCTTGGGTGATGACATGGATTTCCTTTATCTCTTTGTTTTTTTGGGTGTGGAGAAATTGGGAGAGCTATGAAGACTTGTGATGAGAGTTGTTCTTACAAGTTATTTAATTATGGGTTTTGCATATCATTGAACCAAGAATTTTGTGGTTGACTATAGGCTTCTATTACACTCTTAGGATCTTTCATCTAAAAGGAGAGCGATAGAACCCCAAAATTGAAGTGGTTCATTCAAATAGAGAATTGTATGATGTAAGCATGACTAAATGAAATGTTGTAAATGCAACTAACTAATGAAATTGATCGACTATTGATGTAAAACCTATGAAACATGCAATGTTTGAAAACATAGAGCAGCATGGATGCATAAATTCAATAATTACCTCCATAGGGTTAGTAAAATAGATAATTCTCAAAATAGAATAAATTGAGCTCTTCCAATTCAATTCAATGCATACAATAAATGATAACATGACCCAAGAAAATATTAACATTGTTAAATTCATATCTAATTTTTTTTTATAATTACAACTTATAGCTATACAATATGAATGATAATTTTTACATTCCTTATATCATCTGTCTATGATCTAATACACCCATATGTAATGCCCTGTCGCACAAACCCTAAAGGAACAAGCAAAAAATGCAACAATTTGTTTTTTTAAAGAAAATAAAGAATGTACTTAAGTATTTCAACATAACAATGTTCTAATCACAACTAAATCCCTTGGGGTACACGAGGTGAAATTACTAAACAAACCCATGTAAAATATAATAAATGGGTATGTGCAAGATCATCATGGAAGAAATACGCTCAAGTGGCAAAAATTGAAAAAATAGAGAGTTAGGCAACTTGGCGTAAAAATTTGAATAAGTTATCTATATTATTTCAAAATATGTAATAATAGAATATGTAGCAAATTGAATGGAGTTCTCTAAACTACTAGGGTTTGTTTAAGAAAAATCTATTTGGTGAAATTTGAAATTTCAATGTAGTAGTACTTAAATTTGGGGAAAAATAGGAAGTAGGTGTTTAATAAAGCCACCTAACCACAATAAAATGATAATATTTTTATAATATTTTAGATATAAGTAGAGGACTCATCACGATGTGATGCATATTTTATGTGATTTTTCAAAGCAAATAATTAATTATGAATTTTTATTACAAATTTTAAAAATATAAAAAAACATATGTTTGACCATAACGAATTCAAAACTTCATGAAATTCAAATTTTATTTTTTAATCTAGTATACAAAGCATAGAATGTGACGCATGTTTTGGATTCAAAAATGGCAATCTTGATTTAAAACTATAGATGTTTTCAATCAATCTATCGATCAAGAATTTGGTATGATTGAATAGAAAATATGAATAATAATTACTTATAAATTCAAAGTAAAACATAATTTATATTGGTGAAAAGCTGACAATCTCCTTTAAAAAACCTTTTTGTTTCATCAATTTTGGGTAAAAAAAGATGTCGTTAGCCACATACCCATCATATTGCCACTTTTTGGCCCATCATGATCCTGCACATACCCAGTTAAACATTAAATATTCAAATACGTATCCATTCATTCACATATCACCATTTAAAAACATCCATTAATGATAACCACATTAGTAAGAGTAATCCATATAAAATCATACATGCAAATCACAAATAAATTAATCATGAAGATATTAAGTATATATATTTCCACATATACAACATAACATTAACAATATTTGCAAATGGTAGTTCATGAATGATTACATGGTATGATAATACATTACATTAGTCTGATAGTACATCATGATAATCACATATAAAAAATTACATCAAGGTCTTCCCAACACACATGGGAGTGATAGATCCATAAATGAAGTAAATTTGTAGTACAAATATACATCTAGTAACATATGAATCTTGGATCAACAACATCTGCATAAATCTACATTGAGTGGTACAATTGTGTCCAAAAGGGACCCAACGAGGTGCGTAGCACGTTCCAACTGACCACCCCCATGCTAGGAGTAAACAAGGAAGGATCCCCAACCAAGCACATCCAAATAGTAACACAAGACTAACTCCCGACAAGATAACATAATATCAAAAGACCACTCACAAAACTAAACAACGATAAATCACCAAAAAACATAACAATAAACCACTTCCAGAGGATTTCAATAAAAAATCTCAAGGGAAGGCTAGAGGAGAGTGTCATCACATGGCCTTACATGGATTATCCAGACAACCTATCACAAGGTTCCACCTCCATCTATGGTTCTCCTGACAGCCTATCTCAAGGCACCACTCCATAGGGTTACTCATGCAGAATCGTTAGCCTCTCATGAGGAGGAGGCAATGATCATGCCAACCATGGCCTTCTCAGCCCACCTTTCGTCTATGATAGCACTAACAGGCAGATGAGGCATCCATAATTATCTTTTTAATGTTTAACTACCAAACCCCTAATCAATTACTTAGGTTATCACTGATTACTCTAACTATACGTGGGTTACCTTCACAACCCCTTTGTGCACCAACCCCCACTTAGAGCTACTCTCCCTAGACACCCAAAACATAAAATATAACACCAAGGAATTTCACTAATAAGAACACTAAACCAACAAATGGAACATCCACGAGGTAAAACCATCTCACCAAACTCATATGAAACACATCCATAAAACAGTACAATCCATGTGTAAACTCAAATCACGACCATAGCTAAAACATAGGCCAAATATTAGAATACGAGATCAAATTTAAACATTAGTATCCCACCTTTGGAAGATCCTAATCAATAACTTAAGCTCCTATAAAAGGAAAAACTAACTCAAGGGTTTTCCCACATGACACAAATCCAATAAAGAGAAAACCACAATTGATTCGACGAATAATCTCGAGAGTAAAACAATACTTTACATTACAATACATAATAATTTCACCAAATAATAAATTAATCACTTGAGAACATTCAATTTAATTTAAATCACAAAATTCATTTCTAATTTGCATGATTACACCATACATTACAACTTGATTTCATTATTCCATAATCACAACATATAACCAACCACCTTTATATATATATATATATATAACATCTATTTAAAATCATGTATTAAAATCACATTATGAAATTTCCCATATAAGCCTTCTGCAATTTACGACAGTGTATATATATATATACATACATATATATATTAATATTAATATTAACATATATATATATGTATGTATATATATTTATATATTTATATATATATATATATATATATATATATATATATATATATATATATATATATACTAGCACTTGCACCTCAATGAGGTGCAATGGTTACGCCGATAGGCTGATATACTTTGGTATTATATTATGAACGTGTAGAAGGGGTGTATGTTTCTTTTTTGGGATGAGCTTTTGTGATCTATGCGATTTGTCTTCAATGCTTGTACAACAAAAGCAATGGGGTGGATAGGTGTGTAGATTAGGTGTTGATGCTGTCAAATTTTAGGATCAATTTTAAGCTTTGAAGTTTGAATTGTGTAATGATTTGTAAGTGCTCGGAGGAGAGTTTTGCAAGAGAGAAATTTGTAACAATGGAATTGATGCACCATGGAAATTTGGGAGAGATATCAAATAGATTGGAATGAGAGTTGTGTACATTTTTTAGGAGAGTCATAGTTGTTGTAAGCGAGCCTCCTCTCATTTGGCAAATATTTATAACAAGTGGATTTTTGGAAGATTATCCAAGAGCGCAACTAATAATAAGTAGAGTTTAAATTAGTTTATTCTCAAAAGTTAACTTAGGTTTACTTCCATGGTATGTTCTTATGGATAAGTGATGAAGAATTATAATAAGTCATCTATATATTTGTATGTGATAGGTTAATCATACTCCCAAGTTCCATTGGTTTTCTTTAGATAAATGATAGGTATGAGAATGTAAACAAGCCTTGTAGAATTTGGATAGAGTTATCACTGTTTTTTATAATTTTATGATATGATACCTTTTTTTCTTAATAGAACAGCTAGGAAATGTTCTATTTAATCTCTCTTTTTTTAATATATTTGATAAGGTCGAAAGTAGTGTTGTCATCCATCACCTTGATGGATTTAACTAATCATATATGTCAAATTTCAATAATAGAAAACTCCATATGCACAACTATCATATCAAATAAAAATTACATAATATTGAAGGTAAAAATAATGGCCCTAACCAACCCATATTTTATAAAACTCACACTGACAAAATGAAATTAAATTCAACATAAATTGATAAATTATTCACAGCACTTAAAAAATACCCAAAGTAGAGCAGTCACATTAATTCTTTAGTCTAACATACAAAATAATATTGTAATCACCAAATCAGTGAGTGACCAAGAGTTATTGTTACACAATTAAACTTTTATGGTTTGTTATTGAAAACATGTAAAAAAATCTTTTTACCAACAGTAATTTACTATTAGTTTAGGTGAATGAACAAATTTTGACAAATACATTAGTAACTAAGCATGTGCTTGTAATCTCTTATATGAGTCCATAAATGATAAAAGTATCCAAATAATCATAGAAAAAAACTAATGAAAGTAAGCCAATTAACAAACCAAAAAGTGCAATTGGTGGTATACTAACACCAATGTACATAATATATCAGTCTAGGTGAATCAGACTTTTTAATACTGCACTCAAAATATAATATACTTGTATGTTTATATACATAATTCTTGGACACTAAGATGGAGACCACCTCTTTTACAATCACCTCTCCGAAAGCATGCATGGCACCAACAGATTTTATTTTATTTATGCCCTAATATCTACGCCCAGCCTCCTCATATTGCAAACCTAACACGCTTCTTTATCTTCGTTCTTTGAGCTGAGAAGAAAAGGAGATTATGGCCCTTTTTCAACAGGCATATGCATGACTATATGCACAGTAAAATGGCGGATTAAGAGAGGAAGGCCCATCACTATTCTACGGTGGATAATGAGTTTGAATTAGTGTTTAGTTTGCAGTTTTTACTTCATCAATTTATTTATTTATCTAACTATTTTGACAATCCATGTCATTCGCAGCCTTGCCTTAGTGAGGCGACGACCAAAATCAATAGGGCTGACCTAAACAAATGAATATACAAGATCTGGTAGCAATGAGGAAGGACACGCCAAGACTACTGCAGGAGGTGAATGGCTTTAGGTTACGAGTTTTGAAAGGTTCCCTACCAAATTGCTACGCCCTGCTGCCATAAGTCGTCTGGGTGAGATGGGAGGCAAGCTCTTGGGGTTGTCGGCCTATGAAGACGCAAAAACTTACAAATTTCAACCCTCAGTTGGAGAGCTATTTATAGTTTTT
>VDFB02222445.1:0-12251 GCA_007258455.2 Sequoia sempervirens | reverse complement strand
AGCTCAATTTCTTAAAAGTAGACTTGGATCTGATATTGTTGTTGGGAAATTTCTTGTTGCCATGTATGCCAGGTCTGAGGTTGTGGAGCATGCAGGGAGAATCTTCAGAAGAGTGAAATGTAAGACTTTAGTTTCTTTTAATTCTATGTTTGCAAGGTATGCACAACATGCACATTCCAGAGAAGCTCTACAGATTTTCTATGCAAGCATAGTGGCTGGAACTAAGCCAAACAAGGTCACATTTGCTGCTCATATAATTGTAGGTCAAGGCCCATCCTGCAATCTTGGTGTTAAAACAAACAATGAAACAGAGTGGCAGGCACTCCTTGGTGGGTTAATGCTAGTATATTCTACAGGTTTCCATCATGTTATAGTGGAAGGTGACTCTCTCATTGTTATTAACACTTTGAAAAAAGAACATTTCACAAATTGGAAACTTCACACTATTCTTGAGTGAATCTATACCACCAGGCCAAATAGTAGTTGTATTTGGAGTGAATGTATACCAGATCAAAAAGCAATAAACATTAAATATTTGGCAAGCTAAGTGCTTATGTCTTTGAAATGAATATATATCACTAGGCCAAATATCATTGTGAAATTGTTAGGTCTCCCAATGTGTTCAATGTAAGCTACAGACAAATTTGTGATTATTAGATGTAGTAGTTTGACTGGCCGCTGTTGCCCAGAGCAACTATTACGATGATATTGTTATAAGCACACTTGTATTTAGATAAAATGATCTAAGCAATTAAGTGCACTTTAATTCTGGATGGAAGAATTTTAAAATATTTCTTAAATGTGGAGTTTGGACAACTAATAATCATTTAAACAAATATACATAGTTTAAAAGGCATCTGATCTCATCTTTATATTGATTTCCTGTACTGGCCGGCTTTCCATTGTGAGAATGGATTGTCTTTTCTCATCTTTTGCATGTTCAATTAGTGCTATGAGGTTATTAGAGCTTTTATTCTAAATGTTTATGGAAATTGGTCTTAATGTGTATGTTTTGAAAGATCTAGTGGGCATTATTTAGATGGCTATTTTTTGTGGTTTATTAATTGTTCAAAACAATGATTAGGTAGTTGTCAATGATTGGGTAGTTATCATACTTATCTAGCTTCATTGGTTTGGAGTAATGTCAGGAGTTTGCGGTGTTGATATTTTACTCAATTTCAAATCAAGTTAAATCTACAAAAGATCAATATTCTACTCAACACAGAACCAAGGCTGTTAGCATTGGATACAAACTTATTTCATTTTAACTACACATTTTGTAGTACTTATGCACATATATCCATAGAGTTCTCCAGTTGCAGACCATGGTGATGGAAATGAAGAATTGAAAGCATAACACATAAACGAGAAACATTAGAGCAAACACAAATAACTAAGCAAAACAAGAATTAAAAACATTATACGGTTGTATTCAGATATATGATACTACAGTTGTAAAAAGAGGTCATAAAAGAATCAAAGATAAAAAGAATTAAATGCTTCCTGAAAATTATAAGGTTGGAGTTTTAGAGGTCATAAAAGAATCAAAGATAAAAAGGGAAGGCCACTAAAGAGGGATCTTCTGATGAGTTGGGATGACAGAAAATTCTTTAAAGTTTTCATTCAATCAACGATGCAATTCATATTGACTGAAGTCCCAGAAGAAATTGTATTAAACTGTGCAATCCAATTTTCCAATCCACAAGACTTAGCACACTGTTATGATAATAGAATATCAATTTCTGTCACTGTTATGATTTTTGAAATTTAAATCAAGGTGGTCTTAATGTATATGACAAGTGTAAAGAAATGTATGGAAAATAGTTAAAAGAGCATATTTGAACAGGGCAAAGTGATGACTAATACTTTTAACATGTAACAAGATATTGAAATCTTCCAAGCACACATGGGCTCTATTTGATCATTATTTGAAAAGGAGACTTCTAATTAAGGATAAAAATCATGAAAATCTATGATTATTTTTGTGCCAATCAATATCATACAAGAAGTTTCTCAGCAGGCACTGCACAAAAAATTTTGAACATTTTGCAGCCCATAGAAAACTTTTATTCTGTTAGCCTATAGATTTTTTAGACTTTTTATACTAAATTATGATAAATTCATTCTATAATTCATTACAAACCAATTAAGACTCCTAGAACAATTAAGCCCATGTGAAAGAAAATCCAATAGTATCAAACTAAGCCATTAATCTTTTAAAATATATATTCAAAAGAGGTGATCAATATTGGTAAATCTAATAAGACAAATCCAACAATATCAAACTATTTTTTACATAGTTATTAAATTGTCATACACAGTTTGACTTAACAATGTACAAACATTGACCAAATCATTTTTCATTTGAAAATGAGTCGGAAATATTAAGCATCGCTTGGCCAATGGAATTTAGAGTAGCAACCAAGCTCGTTTGAACATTGACCTTTTTCTCTTCCAACTTGAATTGATCATTGACCTTTTGCTCTTCCAACTTGAACATTTTTTCATCACATAATTTTTGATCACTTAATCACATTTCCATTAAAGCATAATATTTTTCATGGCGTTTCATACATCCCTCCTCAACAACCTGTAATGTAGAAACAACTAATTTGTTGTTTTCAATAATAGTGTCCTTCATAGCTGTAGTTTTGAATGTTGATTTCCTCTTTTTACCATTGTACCCTTTTTCTCTTTCATTGTCGGTGTTTTGTGAGCCTTGACCTATTGCATTAACCATATCAAATTCATCAATATTTTCATTTGGAGATGGAATGTTCTGACTAAATGTATAATTTATCTCTAAAGTATCAATACTTATATTCCCAAGATCAATTGCTCTATCAGTCCCAAATTTGATCTCCATTGCATCCATCAATTCAATAGGAAAGTTTGGTGGAAGCTTTTTATCAGCCCTCTCTCTGCTAGTCATATTCCAATAGCTATCATGGTTAGAGGGAATATGTGACTCATAATCTCTGATCCTTTTATATTTGAAAAAAATGCTCCCATCGATCTCGGCATTGGTTTGTTGTCTGAAGGACACCATGACGAGAACAATACTCTTGAACTAGTTTCCACTTTTCAACTGAAGTTGTAGTTTTTTTCATTGCCCCACCACTAGATACTGCATCTTTCTCAATGTGCTTTGCTTCAATGAGGACCATGGTGTCTGAAATACTCCAACAAGCCCTCCCCTTCTGTGATGGAGGAACCAAAGGTGGTTTATCTTGTCCATCTAATTGTTTGGATGGTTGGTGAACTTCAGTGGGAGATAAAACATTAGGATAATACTCAAATGGAGTAGAGTTGAATGTTTCTTCATTTTCCCTATTTGTACATGGAGGAAAATCAGGTATGATTGGTTCATTGGTTGTTTGCGTACTTGGGACAAAATCAGGGAGCTCATTATCTAACAAGTATATATACTCATATTCTACGTCATTCTGTGATAGCATTGCATTGAACCTCCTAAAACCAGTCTTTGTTGGAATTGAACGGTGCACATTCCTATCCATGATAATGTAGCAAAAAATTGGTTCCTCACAAACTGCAGTAAAACATACATTCAAAAGTTAAAATACTATGTTGAAGGAGACAAGTACAACACTCAAAGAGAAGCAAAAGCATCAAACAATTTCATATAAAATTTATGATTTATGATAAATAAAATAGAACATTACAAACAAAAAGAAAGAATAGAGAGTTTATGTAGACACAAATCAATGAATACAAATACTTTGAAATGAGATTAAAAACAATCTTGTACTTTAAGCTCCAGCTGACCCTAAATTTCATCAAACAGATTATAGTGAATACACCATACATATTTACATGAATTTGCTTTCCTCTATTTTTTACATGAACAGATTCATGAACTTCCTTTCCTTAGTCAGGAAGGAAACCCTGTTATAAAGGAGGGCCCACTCAAGGATTGGAATTCTAATCCCTACAATGGCATGCCTTCTAGACAAAAGAATGCAGTAGCAATATTTTCATGCATGGTGATTGCACCATTTAGGGATTTCATCCACAAGTATTTGCGGATACATTTGGGTGGAAAGCGAATGAATGGGCTGATCACAACCATGTTCATTATGCCTTATGTTTGACTGATGCCAACAACTGAGGATTGTGCACAATTTGAATAAGCACACATTCATAACATTGTTTGGTACATTAGTAGGGCATCTAATCTATAAAGAAGGCATGCTTGTTGACCTTGTTAAAATAGTGTTTTTTTGTTGTTAAGTATTCTAGAAACAGAGCATGAATTGTGTGCCTTCCTTGGGCATACAAGATATTACAAGAATTTGATTATGAACTATACACATAGGGAATACCATTGAAGGAAACAAAATCTATAACTTCAAATCACATTGTAGCACTTCCTTCTGTTCTTGACATTGAGACAAAGAAATCACTAATCTTACAACATGGTTCCATATAGCCGTACAAGTTAATCGTTTGGGGCAGGGATTGATAAATATTTTAGTTTTAATCTATTTATTTTAATTATGAGAAGAGGCACAATTATAGCTATAGCAAAGGGTGGAATTTAATGGCATATGAAAAATATGAAAGAAAAAAATCTAAATAAAAAATGTTGAGAGATATCATTATGAAATACATTGATTTTTAATTATAATAGAATGAATATCTAAAAATGATCTCATAAAATATTTTACGACTATCAAATTATGATCTTTTTAAGATTTAAAGACAAATTTAACAAAAAAAATTAGAAAAGAGAAAGATTAAAAATATAGTTAGATGGTAAATTTATCCCCAAATTTATCAACGAAATTTAAAATTTAAATTCTTTTCTAATCCTACCCTACATTTAAAAAAAAACTGTTGAAATTCTTAGAAATTTAAATTACAAAAGCATGTAATACAACATTAAATCATTCAAATACCAACAAACAAGTGAATGACTATTCAATTGAGGAAAGAGAGGGTACATGCGATTACTGAAGGGGGCGACTTTGTTGGCATATAATGGCATATAAATGGGCATTGGTGAAGTGCTACACAAATGTGAACCAAACCATGAGTGTCAAGACATACTGTGTGTGCCATGAAGACTCATCTAGAGGGCACTGTTAGGGCAAGATTACTGCCCAAAAAATGATGCAAGAACAACTTTGGTAGCCAACCATACATAAGGATTCCTATTTGTATGTGCACTCGCATGATGCCTATCAGAGGATTGGGAAGATAAATCACAAATATTAGAGGCCTTTGATCCCTATGTTATCACAATAACATTTGAAAAATAGGCAATTGATTGTGTTGCTCTTCTAAGACTGCTAACAATGAAAAATTGGTTTCCTATTAATTGCATTGATCACAACATAAATAATAATTGGTTTCCTATTTATTGCGTTGATTTATTGACTTGGTTTCTTGTTTATTGTGTTGATTTCTTTTTTCCCACCCATGTGTCACTTTCTGTCTCACATTAAAAAAATATATGCTAAGATTCAAATGCAAATATTGACAGACCAATAAGGAGGCAAATGCAAAAAAAAAAACAATTCGAACAGAGGACGAATACAAGATCTATGTTTTCATACCTCTTTTGTGGTTGCTTTTCTCTATTCAATGCTTGATTATGTTACTGGAAGGTCTCCGCTGCTCTATTCTAGGCTATGCAATTTTTGATGTAGTGCAATGTATAATGTAGAGATGAAAAACTTGTAAATTTACAACATTTCCCCACAATTTCATTCTAGCAAGAGTTTGAAACTCTAGTTTGATAGCTAACAACTAGAAAAAACATTTTCTAAACTGTAGGGGCGAGCTCCAGCCCCACCCCATTTCCACCCCTCAAGTTTGCAGCCCTAAAACATAAGAGCAACTATTTTTCTGAGGAAGATTCCATTTAATCCTGTAGCAATGTTTTTCTGAATCCATGGGACCTCTCGTTCCTTCAAAATAGACCCTGCAGCCCCCCCATGGGACCCCACCCTAAGGGTACACTCCTTAGGTGGTCAGGCCCATAGCCTCTTTAAACCTGACACTTTTTTCATTTCCATTTTCATTTTCACTTTTGTCGATGGCGATTCCATTCTTGGGTACCTTCTCTGCTCCTTGAAAGAACTATGTTTTCATTCTTAATCCCACATGTGCTAGGGGAAACAACGTAGGGAGGAGTACATTATAAAAAGGTAACTTAAAGTGTGTACGCCTGTTCATAGAATATTTAAATTTTCATAGTTTTCCATGCTTTTAATAGGAGGAAGCTAACTCCTAGATAAAAAGCACCTATGTATGTAACATTATAACATCCCATCCCATCCCATGGACAAAACAAATCCGACAGAAAGACAAAACAGAAGCTCACAGAAAGATTTGACTGATGGACGGTGGCAATAGATGACGAATGTTTCCAATTTATGCTGATAATTTTGAAAATGAGTGGTGGTTTTAAGTGGGACTTTTAAAAATACAATTTTAAATATTTCTAAATATCATTGCTCCATTTTCATTTTCAAGCACATGAATTTTGAGTAGGAGACAACTAGTCGAACAAATCTTGATCTGCAACTATTTACAGTTTGGAAGAAAGCTAGAATGTGTTCATCTATAACACTATAAGTACAAAATGCATTATAATATGATTTTTTAGGTCCATTTGGCAACTGATTGTGTTTCTAATTTTTTAGGTGCATGTGTTGCCAAGAGAAATACTTGGGAGATCAATGTTTGAAGTGGTGATGTAGCTTCTCAAATGGCTGCCGCTTTGGGTGATGGATTTTCTGTTGCTTTTGGTGGCTTGGATTTGTTGTTTAATGAAGCCTGTATCACCTTATCTTTCTTTTTTGATCTTTTGTTGTTCATGGGAGTCGAAACCTAGTCTAGTCCGTTGAATAGTTGGTCGCACATATTTGGAGGTAGGGTCATATGCAAGCCAAAATGTGTTTTTGTTTATGATGTTACATTTTAGAGTGCATTTTCAGCCAACCATTGCATCCATTGCAGTGCCTGAACAATGGTATGATCCTACCGCACCGCTGCCAATACCTTACGTCTCAAAATAAACATAGTGATTAGGGTTAGTAAGATAGGTTTCCCTTGCTCTCGTGAATATTTTAACATTACCTTTTGGGCACCTAAAGATATTTTAAAATGGATACTTGAATTTAGTTATTCTTAAGTTCTCTAAATTTCAAATTGGGTGGCTATGGTCATACAAAACTACTTAAGATTGGAGAAAGCTAAAATGCAGAAAAAACCTAAAGAAATGCTTGGGAGATCAACGTTTGAAGTGGTGATGCGGCTTCTCAAATGGTTGTCACTTTGGGTGATGGATTTTCTGTGGATAGAGCGTACATGTTTTTTCTGTATGTTTAAATCATACAAATTTGATTCTGGGTTTTTTGGTTTTTGCAGATAATATTGTAGAAGTGGGGAATGCTTGCTATAGTGTGAAATGGTGGAGTAATGGGGTGAAAACAGTGGAGTAATGGAGATCACCCCATTGTTGACAGATTCTATGAAAATCACTTTGTATCAAGCTGTATCAATTAGTAAGCTCATTCCTACTAATTATTTTCAAAGCAAATTCATAGAAAATTCTCGAGATTCTATGAAGATCACTTTGTATGTTTAACACCATAAACAACGTGAAAATCATTTTTTTTCAAAGAAAATGTCAATAGATTTGAAAAATTTATTTTATTACTGAGTTTTAAAATAATTTTCTATATATTTGTGATTTTCTTATTTAATGTAAATGGGTGGTATTTTCTTTTTGTTTTTATTTCAATTTTAAGATATTTCAAAAGTAAAGTTTCAAAGGAAATGCTCAAAAGTGGGAAGAAAAAATGTGTAGTGATAACATCTTTCATTAAGTAGTGGTTATATATTTCGAGTATGATTATTCATCTATAAATGAGACTTTGATTCCTAAATGTTGTTCCATTATTTTAGGATAAGGTTTTATATTATGCATTATGATTTTAAAATATCAGACCATCTATTTCTCAAAAGAATAAGCAACACACAAAGTTGTTGAGATAATGAGAAAATAATATATGTTTTTGAAAGAGGAAAACGGGTTTTGGTTGTGGACCCAAAACCACAAAAAGTTTTATAAAATAAAGAGAAAGTCAATAAAGAAAACATAGAAAAAAAAGACTATTAAAACAATAGTAAACGCACTAATAACCATCAAAAAGGCCAGCAAAGGCCACAAAACCAAAAAACCAGCCGTAAAGCCAACAACAACTAAATTTGAGTCTTTAAAAGATCAGTAGTCTCAGCTTCCAGCTCATTCATATCATGAACCCCTCTCTTTAGGATTTGAACCATCTATGTAGTGGGAGGCTCTTTCCTTTTGAGTTTGGCCTGGGTCCTTTTAGAAATACCTTGATCCTCAAACCAACCAACGAACCTTGTTGCATTTTTTCTAGATTTTTGGACATAAAGTTGATAATAATGGCATTGTGCCTAGCCATTTTATGGTTTTGTTCCACTATAGTTTTTAAGTTATTTTTAATTTTAACCATTTCCTCTTCCAAAGAATTGTATTTTTCCTCATTGTCTCCACCTATCTTACCAGTGTTGTTCTTATTCCGTTTCCCTTCTTCATTACTGAGAGCGGCCAGCTTTAGCTCCAGCTCCTCGATTTGCTATAAAGAGCCATGTTTCTTTGATTGAGATCATTAATTTCATGGTAGGACCATTTCAAGACCTTGAATATGTCACTGATGTATTTTCTAGCAGAGGTCAAAATGTCACTAGACTGAACCCAGTATAAAATGAGATTAACTTCACCTGGGTTGGGGGAGCTAGTAAATCTAGTACCTTCAAATCTGAAAGAGGCAGGAGGGGAGGGCACAAAATTTCTACTAGCTTCAAGGTTCTCAGCTTTGTCTTCCAAGGAGTCCGCAGAATAGGAGACCAACTTGTTGGCAGGGGAGCCCTTAAGAACATGATTCTTTAAGGGGGTAGAGCATTCGGGGGAGGTCTCAGGGTTATCTTTAGCAAGCTGGGGTTTTTTAGGTTGGTTTTTCTTACCAGACATCTTAGAGGATGGGTGGGTTTCAAAAATTCTCTTCCAGTTAGGTTGAATCTCCAAACCCCCACTATCAGTATCATAGTCCTTAGACTCCACAGAGGCATCAGGGTTAGATAAAGTCGGCATGCTTTGATAGTGTTCATAAATTAACCTAATAAGACCAGTATGAAGAATAGGGTATCTCCTGGGATTTTTCCTATGGTCTTCTAGGCTATTAGTCAACAAACATAATAGGTAGTGAGGCATAGAAATATGTACCTTATGGCAGAAGTGGTTAAGAATGGAAAAATGGTGCCCATACACTCCGGTAAATCTCTCATCTAGAGTGATATACTCCATTATCACATGAAGTACCTTTCTCCACAACACCTTGATAGTGTCAATTTCAAAATAGCTATTAGAGATTTTAACCAGTTTCAATTTCTCCTTATTCTTCTTTAGAAATCTAATGACCACCTTGTTAGAAAACCTTCTGTCGTGATAAAACTTCACTCCCTCGGTGGACATACCTGTAACCTCCCCTATAATTTTCTCATCTAGCTTCACCTTCCTACCAAAGAGAATGATTTTTTCGTTGTTCCAGTTCTTCTCGAAGTAGTCTGTGGCCATAGAATCGGGCCCATGAAGTTTTTCCAGATATGGCACTAGGCCACCTCTTATAATCTACCCCTGCACCTGTTATTCTAGTGTGTGCCCTCATAGCATAGGCTCAACTCTTTCCGTCCCCCCAATTTTTCGCTTTTCTTTGCTCCTTACTGCCGTGACTTCCCTACTTCTGCATCTCGAGAACCCTCAAGCAGGTGCACTATGTAATCAGCCCAGCACCCACAAAGTGTGGCTTTTTCCTTCCCTTCTGTTGCTAAAGCATTTAATAACCCCATAAAATCTCTTGATTTCTATGTATCTTTGTCTCTTTTAATCATTAAATATGTATGTCTCTTTTCCTTGCGTAACATCATAATCTAGTAAACTCCTCGACTTCAGCTCGTCCCTACAAAATAAGCTAATATATATGTTTTGGTTTAAAATTTATTTTTAAGTGGAGGCTCTACCTACTAATTCATTTTATTTATTTAGAGTGCAGTAAGCTAATATTTTCATAATCAATTTGCTCTCCAGGTTGAATTGGTGACAAGTGGCAGCTACATTATACCCTTGTTTAGAGGATAAAAGTGCATAATTTGCCTCATTTTTATTATTGCTTTGATTTTATTTTTGACATGGTCTTGAATTCTTAGTTTTGGTATATACAAATTGTCTTGTTATGTCCACTACTTGGCTTTGAACCTAATACTTACCCTTTTTTGTGAGTACCTTGCCCTTATTATTTAGTCTCATCCCTTAAGAATTTCTCCCACTTGGATAAAATCATGGGCACAATCAAGTTCAAGTGGATGGAATCATAAGTGAGATTGTGCCCCTAGACCAAATCATGCATATGATCTTGTTGTTGTCCAAAAAAATAAATTAAATGTTACATGTAATTTCATTCTATGGTCTATCAACTAGTAAGAAATCTTTTGGTAATATAATATATTTAAGTATTATTGTAATTTTAAAAAGACAAAAAATAATTTCTAGTGATATATCATATCCACTGCATCTTGGGTAGAGAGGGAAAGAACATCAACACAAGACACCACACCGGGGGACTGCTTTTGATCACTTGAAATCCCCTCAAGCTTAAATTTGGAATGGCGTCTTTCTCAACATCCCCATTCGTTGAATTTAGTAGCACTAATCCATCCCATCCCTACATTGCATCGCATTAACAATTAATATTCTATCCCTTAACCTTAAGATAAAACCCATTAAGGAATTGTTTCTCACCCTTATGAAACAATAGTGAAAATACATCCTTAGAATAGGAGCAACCAAGGAAGGGTCCCTAGATATGTACTTGTCCACAATACTTTTTACTCTTGACTCCACGTTTGGGTAGCTTCTTTTGTAGAAATCTAACCTTAGTTCTGATTTTGCATTTCTTATAGTGGTTGATACAGTGTTGGCCATAATAAAAAACAAATGCTACTATGATAGCTTTCTTACTTGTCATTTTAGTGTAGGAAAATGCATACCCTTACATTTTCACACTTGTTTTGTCCCGTATTGTTTTATTTATCCCTATTTATGTCTTTTAATTGATCCTATTTTGCATCCACAAGCCTAATGAATTATATATTTTTATGGCTAATACCAACAAACATCAAAGGGTAAATGATAATTTAATGATTTTGTCTATCTGTCCATGATTTTTGGACTGAGACTAAGATGCCACCTAAGGCATCTTTTCCCTCCATAGGTCTTGGGACCCTTATTTTGAAAGCACCTAAAAAGGTCCCTTTTTGGAGTCTGTGCTCCGAGTTTCAAGCCTTGGGACTAAGATGCCAACTAGGGAATCTTAGTCCCCCTTGAGCTATTTTTGGGATTCAAAATTTCAAATCTTAGTGGGATTTAGCATCCTTTAATTAATTAATTCATATTTCAACTTGTTGTAGTGTAATTTCGGGATATTAAGCATAAATAAGTATAAATAAAAGGTTTTTTCACTCATTTCTTACCAAGCAAATTGGATGAGCATTCTTGATAGCATAATTGAACATTCAAGAGAAATTCATCAAGCATTTGGAGCCATAATCAAGATTCAAGCATTATATCAAAGATCTTCTTGCATCATGCAAGTTTTTGAGCTAATATTTGTGATGTAGGGTTTTGATTCAAGCAAGCAATTCAAGTCCATATCCTTCAAGCATTCCTTTGATTCAAGATCTATATCCAAGCTAGCCACTTCACAAAAGTATATAGACTTCATAAGAAGGGTTTGGTGAGTTGTAACATAACACTTTGTTCATTCATCATTTCCATCATTCATTTCATTTCATTTGAAGGTTTAATTACAAACAAGGGCTTCAAATGACCAAGGAAAATCCCCATTTACTAACAATCAACAATTTTTTCCTCTCTTGTGTGTTGTGATTGTAGATTTAGATTGAAGAATTGAAGATCATTTGAAGTGTAAAGTTGCAAAGTTGTCATCTTCATGGAAACTTGAACCTACAGGCCACATTTGGAAGTTTCAGAGCCTAAGATCTAAGAAGACAGTGCAGACCTTGAGCCTTGAGACCACATTCAAAGATTTTAGAAATTCCAAGTGGACCTAAGTCACCACATAGGGTGTCTTAGTCCTCCCAAAGGTATTTTACATAAATTATTTTAGATCTAG